>JASXTE010000677.1:0-30240 GCA_030280995.1 Hemileia vastatrix
TCAAAAGAAAAAGAAGGGCTTTAGACAAAAATAAAATGAATAAGAAGGGTAAAACCTCCCCCCTATACGATACGATACAAGGTCTCGTACTTTTATACTATCAGAGCTTAAGCCTTTTAGAGTATACCGATAGCAGAGTTAATGAGGGGGGGGGGGAGGGCAACACTGATGAAAACGGTTAAAGACATTTCCCTCTTGTCAAGACCGTCGGTAACTTCTTTATACTTTAGCCTCTATTCCTCCACACCTTTCTCTTCATAATAATGATAAGAATAATGAAGATATTTGGGTTCAAGAAAAGGGAAGGGGGGTTAAAATTGAGCAGGAGTCATCGCTACAGACTGGTCCATCGGTGGGTTTATATCTTGTTTTTATACCTCCTCTTTTTATTTTAATTTTTCTCCGTAGAGTCGAAGTCGAGTCTCTGTAGCTTTTATTCAACGAAGGCAGCTCCGCTGTAATTAAATAATACGGATTTTTATTATTTAATAAAAAACAGAAGATATAAATAAAGACTGGATATAGGCTTAATGTACAGTCGATGTTCCCGTAGCTTTTGTGCTATCACAAGGCTCTATCATAAACCTCTTGTTGCAATAGTGATAGAGTACAGGGTCATGTATAGTATAGGGGGGGGTTCTGTTCTCTATGAGTTCCTACTCTTCCTTTTACTTCTTCCGGAAAGGTGATAGTCATTATCCATAAAATCCTTATTCAGTCTAGGGCAGAGTACCGAAAGCTGATAATTATTTAAATCGATCGATAAAAAAGAGTAGGTAAAAAACAGGGGGTAAGAACTAATTTTAGATCTATGTACAATACTATGATTGGGAGCCTGGCAACAGTTATTACAAATCTTCTAAGTGCCATTCCATGGATAGGAGGGGACCTTGTAGAATTTATTTGAGGTGGGTTCAGTGTAAGCAATGCGACACTAAATAGATTTTTTAGTCTTCATTTTGTACTACCCTTCATTATAGCGGCCCTAGTCATAATGCATATGATCGCGCTACATGAGCATGGGAGTAGCAATCCACTAGGGGTGACTGGGAATGCAGATAGACTACCCATAGCACCCTATTTTCTATTCAAAGATCTTGTAACCCTTTTTATATTTTTTACAGTACTAGCTATTATTGTCATGTACGCTCCAAATATAATGGGACATTCAGATAATTATATTCCAGCTAACGCCATACAAACACCACCGTCGATCGTTCCTGAATGATATCTTCTACCATTTTATGCAATCCTAAGATCCATTCCAAATAAACTTATAGGAGTTATTGCTATATTCGCTTCACTACTCATTCTACTTGCTATGCCCATTATAGATGTTTCAAGAGTTAGAGGGAGTCAATTCAGACCGCTTAACAGATTTATTTTCTGAATTCTAGTATCTGATTTCCTAGTGCTAACCTATCTGGGATCACAGCATGTAGAGGCTCCTTACATTATAGTAGGACAAATTGCAACAGGCCTTTACTTTGCATGATTCCTGGTGCTAGTTCCTATCACAGCTGTCATCGAGAATACGCTAATAGATATAAGATAAAAGGAGTATATTTTTTATATCCCCCTTTTGTTCATGTTTGGGATTATAACTAACTTATAGTTATATCACCCCCCCCCATACCTCTCTCACGCAAATGCTATGTGCATTCTTATTTTATTTCCCTTTATCTGTTCAGTATATTCTGAATCGAGCTGTGGTGTAATATATTACATATAGTAAAACCCTTATTAAGTATTAGTTAAGCACATTTTATGTGTGTATGAGTATGTATGTACTTACTACCAAACTATAGTTTTTTTTTGTTTTTAGGCTAATAGCCCCCCCCCCCTTTATTTGTTATAACCCCCCCCCTTTTTTATATCTTTTTTAATCTAAATAAACAAACTTTTTATTATAAATTTAGTTCAATAGGAATTAGGTCCTAAAAACCCTAAGCGCCTTAAAAAGTTTTAGTGAGATCCGTTTAAGGTCTCAAAACACATTCAGAGTGTCATGTCATTATAGGCCACATGCTAAGTGACATAAGTGCAAAGCGACTATCACTTACAGGTAATACAAGTATTAGAATAATTAGGATGACTAAACTAGCAGGGCTGGCCAATCACGTGTCTCCTATTCACTCTCTGGACATATAACCCTTAAATCTTAATATTGATATATATTTTCCCATATACATAGAGGTAAGGGGGGGGGGTTTTATACAACACCCTTTGTTTTGATACCTTATAGCTACATTTTTAATATTGGATTTATCTTATAATAAGAAATGTAAAAAAAGGGTTTCGAACACTATTAATAATGAACCGTGTTTACAACTGATAGGCCTGTTACGGGTACATAGCCCTAATTAAAAGTGGGGGGGGGGGAGGAGAGGGGTTAGACTAACCACTCATAATTAAAACCAAGTGATGGTTTGGACATTATTCATAAATATATCGAAAAGGTATTTGGGAGGGGTGGGGAAGGGGGTGAATAAAACAGTACACGATACACCTGATTGTTGGTTTCCGAATAATGATCTGCGGAATATACAATATATACCTGATGTATACCTCATACTAAGTACCCTTTATGTGATATTGATATTTTAAGACGTATTTATTATATAAAAAAATGTACTGTATAGTATATAAAACGACCTACAGACCTACATTGCTTGTTTTTTCGTAAATTGAAAGGATTAAAATATGTTAATAATATCTCTTCTCTATCTCTATCAGTTCAACCCTATATACCCTACTGATACGAGTCTTATTTTAGGCTATTATACAATATATTATATATAAGCTTATATAATTACATTTTAGTAAGTGGGAGGGGGGGGGCAGGGTTATATTCACTTCACTATAATGAGTTGTGACCCGACCTATTATGGTAGGGGGGGGTGGGATCGTAGCAGTCTAAGAGGGGTAAAGAAAGACATCAGTTCTATGAATAAGAGTTGCAGACTTCTTTATCCTGACGTACCTTGGAAGTCAGCAAATCTCCCGTAGTACATATGGCTACAACACTTTATAAAGGGTGCTAGTAGGTAACCCTAAAAGACTCTAAGGGATATTAAGAGTGATAACGTTAATACAACAGAACATCTCCTAAATTACAGTAAGGTAAATAATTTTATTTATTAATAAAAAAACTCTCTCTTTTTATATATAAAATTACTAACTATAAGATAGTTAATAGAAAAAATAATTTGCAAGGTGATGGGGGGGTTAAAAAGGGGGGGGGTGGTATTTTCATTTATGAATAACACCCTCATTCTCATTCCATCTTGAATAGGGAGTGGGGTACAGTTCCATCATGAATAGGGTGTGGGGTTCAGTTCCATCTTGACTAAGTCTAAATAATTTTTATGCTGTAGAGTAAAGGGAAGCTATTTAATGAACCAAAAAATAATATAAAATAATAGGTATTATACAGATAGACTAAAAATGCTCAGCTACGTGCTGATACAATAAAAACCCGTTTAAGCCAAACAAAGTTTATATAAATAAGCATGTTTTAAGCTTTATAAAGGGTTGATTAATAGGGGGGGGGGTACTCTATAAAGCAGCCACACACTAAGACGTGACAAGATAAGCGAAGTAAAACTCAGTCTAGCACTAAAAATAGTAATACCACAACAACCTTGTCTATATATTAAAATATATCTCCAGATTCTGAGGGTAAAAGTTCAAGAAATAATGATATTTTTTATTTTTCAGCTTATCCTTTTATGTCATAGGGGCGCACTGAGTGTGGATAGGAGTTGAGTGTCTTATTATGTTAATTCATTCTTTTTCAAGTAAACCTAATCATCCTTATAATAGCATTTATATAAAGGGGAATCAGAGCTTACGTTATATAATATAATGGAGGGTGCCTATATAGGCATATAATAATATGAGCAGAAAGGTTAGGTTGATTAAATCAGATAAAGGATAAGACATAATATGATGTCTTGAAATTATATATAATATATATAGACGACGATAAGAATGTATAGCCAGTCAACAACCATCTTACATTTTATGTAAAATCCTTATAAGTAAAATAAAGTTAATGCAAGAGTCAGATTCATTCAAATAAAAAGTGTAGTAGCTATGTTTAATTCACTACTCATTTAACTAGCGATGTAAGTCAAATAAGTTTCAAGAATTAGAGGGAGTCATTATACTTATGAATGGGTGTATTATTATATTATATATTATATATAATAGTACTAATGTATACAGGGGGTGAACATTATGAATATTAGTAGGCCTATACTGCACTATATAAAATAGAGTTCAGAGTACTAGTTCCTAAAGTAGCAGCCAGCAGTTATATTAAAACACCTATTCTTAATAGAAATAGAATCAAGGGGGGGGGGGGGGGGGAGTGCATATAAATCCATCAACATAACTTTTCATAAACAAACCTAATGTATATAAGCAAATAAATAATGACAAAAAATAAATATTATAATTACATATTATTTGTATAATTCAATTCTTTACATTTCTCCAGGGATACTAACGTGAAGAGGGAATGAATAAGGGAATAAAAATAGGATTCATAAAAATGATGAGGATATAAATAAACCTAAAATACTAATGGGGGGGGGTAATGTTGAATTCCTTCAGGACTAGGTATAAAGTAAAAAAACTAAAAAAGAGACTACTTACCTAGTTTGAGAGAATGCAATATAACAAATATATAAAAAGGCCGTAAGAGTAGTAATAAGTATAATACTAAATGACAGGTACTCACACAGGGTAAGGGTAACCTACATAACCCTCACCTAACATTTCATAACCAGACCCATACCACAGGTAAATGTAAGACAGACAGATAAAAAGGTGTTACTACTGAGCCAAGTAGCTTTTTTAAAGCATATGTTTAGTTATCTTTTTCCTTTTTGTTTCCGTGGGCTGTGCAACATCACATATTTATGTGAACCTGTTTAACAAGACAACTTTAGGATAGGGATAGGGATAGGGATAGGGATAGGGATATGAATAGGGATAGGGATAGGTCTTCATTTTTTTTTATAAAATACAATTTTTCCTTTCTCTATGCAATGCCATGCATCATAACAATTTATCGCTGTTGTTAGAGAGAGAATGAGTAGAGAGGAGAGAGGGGTTAGGGGATATAATTAAGAATAAAAAAGGTAATAGTTTGTTTATAATGCTGTGATAGATCTGATAGATTCAATAGTATTTGCTAACTAACAGTGCTGATAATTCGATGGTAATTATGACAATATTTTTATAATAAAGTTTGTGTAATCTGAATCCTAATTAAGAACCTAAAAAAGGCTTTTGATATAAAACATCATTTCATACAGATGAAAAATGGCATATGTGCTAAAGATAGGCTTAATATATATTTCCAAAATAAATATAATAAAGATTTAGAAAAAGATATATATAATGGAGTAGATAAAAGACACAATAATCTTTTTAAGCCAGATTAAAATGAAGATGAATAAAACCCCCCCCCGGGGGGGGGAAAACCTGGGCCCGGGTGGACAGGTTATTGAGCCTAATATAAAATAAAAAAATGTAGGATGGTTTATTGTTGAAGTTTGAACCTTTTTGACAGTTAAAGCCATTCCCTTTTGTTTTAGTAATAGGAATGGTATGATAATTAAGCCTGCGCGATACCTTATAGGTGGTCAAGGTCAAGTCCGCGGATTTCAGTACGGTAATAGATAACAGTTAGGACTTTGCACACTAGAGCGATGTACAACTCTATTCTAGAATAGAACTAAGCAGGAAGACCTGCAGCACGTGCTAAATTATCGCAGTTATCGTAAGCTTTTTTACATATTATCAAAACCCGAGACCCGTAACACGTGTGAGTGCATTGTAGTTCAACTCTACATAATTATATTGTATAAAAAAGCATACGTTATTTTATTTATAAGGAGTTGAGTAATAATATGAATGAACCCTAGCTGTATATCTCCAATATAAGCTAGCCATATTAGGTATACATTATTATGGCTAATATAATACTGTAAATATATACTAAAAACTATGTGATAAGATGACACCACAGTGGGATATAGATCACATATGCGTTTGTAAAGTTAAGTGGGCGTGACTGAAAAAATGCGCTGACGATGCCTAAATCCTTAGTACTTCCACGTAATGCTGACGTAAATAAAAAGTAGAAAAGAGGGTAAGCGTAGAGATGAGTTGACTTTAAAACTCCAATATCATTAACATCGATATAAAAAAGATTCGACTCACTTTCAGTGGTCAGATGAGTAAAAATAACTCATCCTTACCTTATCAAAAAAAAATATATATTTTTATTTATAAATAATACATCACCTTCCTCTTTCTACTCCTCATACGTAATACTAATTATACTATATATAGTATAATATATACCCACTACACTCATTGACTATAAACCTAACATTACAGATAAATTGAATTAATCTTATTAATATAATAATATATTTTGTTTAATGCTGCTGAGCTGAGCCGATATGAGCTTATATAGAGTTTATTAATATGTGAGATATGTTATACAAAAAGTTTATAAAAGCTATAACAACTTTTTTTTTTTATATAAAAAAAACAGATGCGCCTGCCTGCCTTCCAGCCTGCTTTTATACGTCATATTTAGCTGTAAATAAAGAGGGGTTAGTATGATAAATACGTTATTGTTTTTATAAGCAGGCATCCCGCCGCCGATATAATAAGTCACTCACTAAGTGACTTAATTTTTTAAGTATGTCTGTTTTTTCGTGTGTTTTAAAGTATATAATAAATCCCGTATGAAGCCCAGCCATCGCCAATCTATTTGGAGAGAATATATAAAAAGGATATTAGTTAGTACATATCACACTACTCTACACCACACTACACATCTCTAGCTTAGGTTTAATTCGGTATGGTATGGTCTGGTATGGTATGGTCTGGTATGGTATTCCTTAACTATTATATTAATAATTAGTCAACATTTGTTTTTAGTGATAGTTTGTCTTTAGAAAGGTATAGATGTATCGATAAGACTAGACTAGATTAGACATATATGTGTGTGATATGTATTTATCGTCATTTTAGGGTATATCTATGAATAACTATAAAAATAGATTCTTCATGCTATACCCATATAGGGTATCCAACATACGTAGATATGTGTGTGTGGGGCGCCCCCCCCCACCCACCTGCCTTGCCTGGCTTTAATAAAAAAAATCCGCAGGGATTAAACACATTCTCAAGAAAATAAAAATCGAGAGGTTGAGGATATTTGAATCTTTTTATTTTATATAAACCTAATAACAATGTTTACTTTACCTTATATTACATAATTTAACCGTCACATAACATGAAATCACATGACATTACATAACATGAAATAACATAACATTATATTACCTAACCTTACACTACCTAATTCAACATTATCCGTCACATAACCTTACCTTACCTTACTTAACATAACATAAAAAAGCCCAGCTTTGGCTTTTTTAAATACCCCCCTATAAATATTTATGCAAACTAATATATATAATTATATCACTAGCGAGAGTTACGATATATAATGGTAATATATATTGATAGGTAGTGTAGACCTGGGTGTAAAGTATCGAGCGTAAAGTTATATTAAAGAATGGATAGTGGGTGGGGTAGGGTGATGAAGGGATGGGGGGTGGGGAGTATAAAAAAAAAGGAATGTTAACTAAACCTATTATTATAATATACTTGTATCGTACATTTTAACAGAATAGTAATATGGATAATCCATAATTTGAGGGTAAGGGTTGCATCTATATGCAATGAACTATACCTTTCATTTATATTAATATACCCCCCCTTTTTTAGGGGGGGTGAGGGGGCTGTAAGATGAAATATTAGATAGTCCATCGATTTTAAATGTGAAAAAAAAAGCGCAACGCTCAAAAAATAATATTATTTTTATCCATTTATATAAAATAAAATATAATATTTTATATATAATAAAAAAGATTAACTAACTTACACATTATAAATAGAATAGTTAAAAAATAACGTCACGTTCACTCAATAATTAATACATTTTTATGTAGCATATGACACGGATAGTGGAAGGGGGGTAATGTCATACCCATCGGTTGAGGTCAAAAAGGAGAGTTAAGATGGGTGAAGTTGAGTTTAAATAGATTGAGTAAGAATAGTAGATAGTGCTGAAATAACTTGTTAAGTGTACCTTATAGTAGATTAATAAAAAGAGAATAGGATGTGTGTGTTATTGCACTTTTTATTGTATGAGGAATGGTTCAATATTTATTTTTACTAAATAAACGAGAGAGTATATAATAAAGTTATAATAAGTATATATATATATATATATTATGTCATTGTATAATATAGATATTATACCACTAAAACCCATAAATATGTGGGAGGAATTGAAAAGGGGGGGGGGAGGTGATGCTTAAATTCATATTTATGAAATTAATAATAATTAATATAAAATACTATTTATCAATAAATGATAACACTCAATATCAATAGCTCCAATTTTATTGTTTATTACGTATTTAGATTTAATCTTTTTAAGTTTACTAAACTTATAAGTACTATTGAATGCTATGATCTTTGATTCATTGAAAAATATTTATTAGATATAGTATATAACCTATATACAAAAAATATGATCACGTCAGCATATAATTTCATTCTTATCTTTATATACTCTAACACTATATACATATACTTGAACACCATTTTCTTTTCAACGGTCATATAAACTATTTAAAATTGATCCTTATATATTATCTTTATAGATATATTTTATAATAATATTCTATTCCTCTTTATTGTGGAATTTGATAATATCCCCCCATACTCTCATGGATGTTATATGGACTATACGAGAAAAGAACATTATAAACATTACCCTATAATTTTGGTTTTATTTAAATAAAAATAAAATTAGCCTGTTTTTAAATATAATCCTAATAAACATAAAAAAAATAAGTATTTTTTTTTCCTGTAGTTAGACTTCGATATTCATGTTCACAGTAGAACTATCAACCCATAAGATATCCATAATATGTTTAACTACTATGTATATATATAATATATAGAAAGTAACTGTTATCTTACAAATTGAAATAAACGCTTCGAAGTCATAATTATTAACATTGTGTGCACGTGTTATACATTTAGGAACATCGAAGTCAATACTTTTTAGTATTTATTTATAACATAAAGACTGTTTATAATAAAAAAAACACCCCGAACTATGGAAATAACATCATCAACGGCAGTGAAAACAGTCGAACCTATAACAGTATACCCCGCAAATCATTTCCTTAGTTTACTCAGACGTAAATATTCAGATTTAAAGAGAGAAAGTGATTTAGTTTGAGATAGAGAAAGTGATCGAGTTTTAGTTTTCTTTCTTTGATTAAGAAGAGATACATTAGAGTTTCTGGAATTCTCTATTAGTAGAGATTGAACGAGAATGGTTAATAAGCAGTCTATATAAAGACCTAGACTCATAATAGTTGTTGATACGGATGATGCAATGATAGTAGAATTAAAGAGCATAGGAGAAGAATAAAAAATATTCATCCTATTTTGTAAATAGATTTAGGAGAGGATTCTATAGGAATACACCTAATATTACTTATATTCGTAAATAAAATTGTTCTTATGAACATGCAGTGTATATACTCCTCTACTATTCATAAATAAAAATGTTCTTATGAACAGGGGATATCTATACCAATAGATGTACTCCCACTACTATTCGTAAATAAAAATGTTCTTATGAACAAGGGATATGTATACGAGGAGGGGATGAGATGCACTGCACCCCTCTCTACTATTCGTAAATAAAATGGTTCTTATGAACATTCATATGAATATTTATATACCTCCCCCCCCCTCCCCCTCTCTACTATTCGTAAATAAAATGGTTCTTATGAATATGCCCTGTATATACCCATTCTTTATGGGTATATATAGTATTATATATATATTATTTAAAAATAAATGTAAATGAGGGGGGGGGTGTGCTAGTAAATAAGGGGGGGTGGGGTATAGTACGATAATAATAAATAAATGTAAAGATTCATGACACTTCACCCAGGGACCCCACGCATAGGACATGTGGGATGAACAGAAAAGGGGGGGTTAGGTGAATTTTTATAAAAATAAGAAGAATGAAGGTAGAAATAAAAAATACGCTTTTTTTCATTATAAAACCCCCCCCATATGGGGGGGATATAGCTGCGAAGCATGTTATAGGGATGAGAAGTTAGGGTAACCTACGGATAAAATAAACTGAGGAAGGAACTCACATACACCAGTCATGACGTGGGTTCGAAGAGTAAACACTTAGAGAGCGACGATACGATCTGGTTTGGTTTGTGAGACTCACCTCCCCCCTCCACAAAATAACTAAAACACAAACTAACAAACACACAAACACACGAACCAACCCAAACATACTAACACACCAACTCACTAACTTCTTAATAAACTAATACACATATAGATATTAGTTAATTTTAGTATGACACATACACATAAAGTGTGTGGGGGGGATGGGTTCGATAAAATAGCGTAAAGAGAATGAGTATTAGTGAAGTAGAGATGAAGTATATAAATAGTCAGAACAGGTGAAAGTGTCAGAATAGCTGAATGATAAAGTGAGGATGACAAGATATTTAACGACCCTAACTTATTCAACAGATAGAAATATAAGTACTCTTATAGAGTCCTTTTCATCACATTTTATAGTTATACTAAGTGGGATGAAGAGGAAGAGAATTCAAAGTAAGGATATGGTTATAGTGAATTATTATAGCCCGAATAGAATAGAATCCATATATGTATCTCGAAATATAGGAATTATATCCAGAGGTTTTGAAGAAGTAAATAAGATGATAGAGTTCAATGTATGGAGGGCCAATACAAGGTTCAACCTGACTCATATATATTCACCAGTTATGGAGTCCAAGGTGATATCCGCATATATATCAGTTAATACAAAGGTGAGAACTTTTTTTCAAATTGTAAAATATATTTATAGACATTATAAGCCATCACCGAAGGTGCTGCCATTTATAAAGCAGGAATCAGTAAGTAATGCGGCGAATCCTTTTGTTTCAAGTAGGTTTATAGCTACCATACAGACATCTAAAAAAAAGATGTTTAATAAGGTAAAGTATATGTCTGCCGTCAGTAGTGTGAATAAATCTTTTATTACAGGTGGTACTTTTACACTTAAAGGACGAATTCAAACAGAGCCGATTAAACCTCGTAAAACAGTACAAACGGTCATAGTTGGTTCACATAGTTTTATACCTTCCCGTACTTCAATATCACAAAACTACGCCTTCCTGCCACATACAAAACGTGGTGTGGGTATTTTCGAAAACCCGGTGCAATGTAGTAAGAATATAAGGTCTAGTTCCTCAAGAACATCAAATAGTATTTATGGACTGGGTAGTTATTCCATTTCAGTAACCATCACAGGTGGAACGTATTCCTATATTTTTTAATATAGCCTACTTTAAACTAAATTAACTTATAAATATATATAATATTTATAGGTGTTTTAATGCATTAACACAATCCGCATTCACCTACCTCATAAAGATTCTAAATGAAAGGATATTCAATATAATGATATTCAATGAAATGATATTTAATGAAATAAAATAAGATCCTATTCCATTTCATTCCATGAAATAAAATTTTATTAAATTTCATAAAATGAAAGGGGGGGGTAGTCATACCTATACCTCCCTTGCAGCCGTAAATAAAATAACATCCCCTCCGATCCAATCAAAATATAGGGCTATTGCCATCCCCCCCCTTTTGAGTTTGCTAGATATACATATCTATGGCCTATATGTTAGTGATTGTGTTGTACTATACGCATATAAGCAAAACTAGGCGTATAAGTATGAGGTGAGTAGTACCTACGTAGCAAGTAATGCTAGTAAGTATAAGTATAACGTACTGTAGTGAAAATATCCATGACTACGTATTAGTTACGCCCTCACTCATTTTATTGAATATAATAAATATATATTCTAGCTAATAGAATAGAGAGATAAAAAAAATGTAATGGTGATATGGATGGTTTTGAGAGGGGGGGGGAGGGAGAGGGTTATAGGATTAGATCTTAAGAGTTGTATCTGAAAAAAGAATAGGAAGAGAGAAATGTATGCGCTTATATAAAATAGTGTGGGTGTAGTATTCTATATAGAATATATAACGCTTTAATACCTATACTCTTAATACTAGTGTTTCGCGTAAATTATATAAAATAATAACAGTGATGTGGATGTGCTTATCGTACACTCTCGAGTGTAGTTCTTGATAGTCATAGACATAAAATAACCCTTTTCACCATCACTTGATGGATAATAGGAATGCTAAAATGTAATAGATCATGTCAATAAAATAACCCTCTATATCCAAACCTCCGGCATCAGGTGTATGTGGAGATCTTCATCTCTGTCCCGAATATAAAGTTCATCTCTTGTCTTAAACAAGACAAAACAAGACCCTCGAGAGGGTAGGATAATAAATAGGATGGATGGTAGTGCTCTTTGTAAAGTGTGACGTTTATTTATTTATAAAATAAAAAATAATAATAAAATTATGTGATCTACACACGCTTTGCTTTTTATAAAAATAGGTACGAACTATACAATACTGCATTATTGTCCAGCTGGCCTACTCATTGTTATATAGTAAGTTAATTATGATTTAATCATGAAATTAAATCGTTTTTAACCTAAAAAGCCTTCGAATATATAGATGGTCTCTATATAATAGATAGATATAATCATATATAATATGTAGAATATATATATATATATAAATAATATTCTATATATTAATTAATATATA
Organism: Hemileia vastatrix; assembly: GCA_030280995.1. Taxonomy (NCBI): domain Eukaryota; kingdom Fungi; phylum Basidiomycota; class Pucciniomycetes; order Pucciniales; family Zaghouaniaceae; genus Hemileia; species Hemileia vastatrix. The sequence goes on from JASXTE010000677.1 coordinate 12,862, forward strand.
ATTATATATAATATATATATATATTTTTATATAAAAAATCATATTATGATATGATTATATATATAGAGAAGGGTTAACCTGACGGGAAATAAGTGTGTGTTCAGTGGGTGATAGGTGGGGGGGGGTGGTAAATGGCCAATGTAAAAAACTAAGATAATGCAATGCGTTATCATCTCTCCTTCCACATGTAATAGGCGTGGGAGGGGGGTCATATGAATCTTATCTTTTAATAAAAAGAGATATATATCAATATATATAGTATATAAGCCGCATTATATATGCAGGCATAAATTTTAAAGTGATGCAGCAAGTAAGATTTTATCTTATGTATATCATATAGATATGGAGGTGCTTAAGCTTATGCAAGAGGATGGAGCTTCACAGCAGCGAAATAAAATTTAATCCAAGCAGAGCGCGGAGATCGATATTAGATATAAGCGCAGCCCTCGGGCAGCATGAAGAAAAGAAAAGAAGGGTTAAAAAAATATATATATATATATATTATATATTATATTATATGTGTGTAGCACAACATTTATTTATATATGTAAATTTAAGCGCATTATGCGCTTAAATTTTATGAATATAAAAAAAAGAGATAGAATATCTAAGTTGAATGCTTAAGCAGATAATATGTAATATATCCCTGGGTGGGTATATATATTTTTTTGTTGAAAAAAATAATACCCAGGGCATGTAAAAGGACGAGATAGTGATAGATAAAAAAAATAAAAATGCACAGCACATAAAAAAAAGAGAGAATATCTAAATTTGAGGGATATCAGCAGCAGCAGATAGTACATGTAGCGCAAGGAGTAAAGTAGAAAAGAGTATTAGTATAGGTTTTTTCATATTTCGACACCAGCAGACATTTTTATCTTTTCTACATAAAAAAATGTTCGTGGAAGAGGGGTAAGTTGTTATATATATATAATATATAATATATTTAGGAAAATAGGTAATAATATTATTATAATGCGTTTCGTAAAATGATCCCCCCCCCCGTGTTATTAGATTTAGATAGGACCTCTCTATATTATAATTTTATTATAGGAATATTATTTTCTAATAGAATCCAAGAATCTATCCAGCCGAATCTCTCAACACACACAAACATGTGTGTTTGTTGCATAGTGTAGTAAGGGGGGGGGGGAGGATGATATACTTTGTGCGTGTAACACCTCCCTCCCACCTTTTGATAATGACCAAAGAGATAATATAATGTGCTTAAAAATAAAATGGTTTAGAGAGGAGGGTGTGGTGAGGATCTTAAAAAATAAAGAAGCATAGAAGAAGATGTACTAGCGATACTATACTTTAAATGATTATTCAACCATATACTTAAGTATATAAAAATATCAGTAAGATAAATACATGGATATAAGAGTATATATATTATTTATAGACTAAGGCTATTACACCAAGATATATAAAATGCCGCTAAATATATGAGATGAGTATGGGGGGGGAATACATGGGTGAGATATGCAGCAGGCAGGTTATGGGGAGGGGGGGGGTGAGATATGAGTAAGGGGGGGGGTATTTGTGAAGAGGGTTAGAATAATCAACAAGATAAAAAAAAATAAAATCTAAAAAAACTGGTTTAGCTCTGGCCAGACTGTAACGTTATCTATTCATATTAACACATGCGAATGACTTAAATATCTTTAAAGATAGCACTAAGTGCTAGGTAAGAAGGTGGATAAAGTTGTGAACGGGTGAGTAAAGTAGGATATCTAGCCTAAAAAAAATATTTAGGATGAGTTCTATTCGTCTAAACAGTAAGGTAAGAGCTTACTAATATAGAATTCATTTTCATAACCCTGGGTCCCACGCATAGGACGTGTGGGATGGGGGGGGTTAGAAGGTAAATCGATCATAAAATGAATAAATTATAAGCATGCAGGCCTGAATAATTTAATTTGCAGAGAAAGATAAAGAATTTCAGCATAGAATAATGTATGATAGGGATGATGGTAAGTTCATGATATGAGAAGATGGATGAGAATATTGATTAGGCGTAGTCAAAGATGAGAGTCTAAAGATCACCTTAGTTTTGAGATAGACTAAAATAACTATGTTATTCAGCAGTGGGGAATAATTGACAATGCTTAAAATATTTTGTAAGTGTTTTTAGAACTTAGAGCTGGTAACATTTTTAAAAACAGTGAAGTGAAGTAAAGTTCTGAAGTACGGAACAGTATAAAAAGAAATGCTTCAACTGACGAGAGTTAGAGAGTAGGAGGTAAATAAACAATACAAAATAGGGAGTGATCATGTGAAATAGAGCAGGATGATAAAATAAAGTAATTCTGTAAAGTAACTGGATACAAAAGAAGTTCAGTTAGGGAATAGTTGTGTATAAAGTTCGTGCCAGCTACGCGGTTAAACGACTACAGCGAACGTTCAGTCATATAATGTGCGTAAAGGATCTGTAGGTGGATTCGTATGATCTCATATGAGGTTTTGTTCATATACGACTAGATATTAAAGGGAGTAGGAACCATGTACAAAGTAGGGACTAAATCTTATGATCTTGTACGTAGTGCATAGCGAAAGCGTCTTACTATAATAATATGACACTGAGGGATGAGAGAGTAGAGCGCGAACAGGATTAGAAACCCTGGTAGTCTACTCCGTCAACGATGATCATGATTAAAGTCGGATGTGGGTAAAAGATAGGCTTTAAGAAGCTAACGCTTAAATGATCCGCATGTTAAGTAAATTCGAAAGAACGAAAGACAAAGAGCTAGGCGGCCTAGTAGATCGAACTTCGGGTCATGCTATTTAATTCGATAACCCCCGATGAATCTTACTTAAGCTTGAATATAGAGAGTATAAATGTATAAAAGTATAATATAAATCACAACGCGACAAACCGCAAAGTGTGGATCGTGATAAAATGTGATGATATTATTATATCATCATGCAGGTATATAATCTAATACAGGTGTTACATAGTCGTTTTAAGTCCGTATCGTAAGATGTTAGGTATATACCTTGAACGGACGACCTTCTTATATTATATATAACATATATATAATATGTATGTGTGCTTAATAGGCATACAAATAGAATAAAAACAGATCCTTATGACCCTTATGCTTAAGGCTATCAGTGTGACACAATTATGTAGACAAAGTCTATTCACGTAATGACTTAAATTACATATGTGACGAATATGATTCTGTAACTCGAATCATTGAAGTAGGAGTGTTCAGTAATCGTTTATAACTATGTAACGGTGAATTTTTAATACTTAGTGCACTAATCGCCCATCACTATTATTCTTGAGGTCGAAATGAAATTATTATGTTGACATTCATGGATTTAAATAATAACTTTCTTCTCCTCAAAAATCCTCATCCTTATTTATATCTACGATATTGAAATAAAGAATGAGTGATAAAGATAGAGGGGGAGGGAGAGAATGAACTTAATAATCAGTTTCATACTGATAGAATAATCGAAGTTGTCACAGAGTAAGCTTACTGGAAAGTGAGCTTGAATGATAACCCTTTATATATCCCCCTTAAACACTTATATAATTACTATATAATGCATATATATATATATATATAGCCTATATAATGCAATGCTAGGATTATGCTAATATAATGCTTATATTTTGCTTATACAATGCTATTATATATATATATTATTATAATGTATGTATGTACATGTACATTGTAGGAATAAAATCATTATTTTTTTTTGTTAATAATTAACCCATTAAAATCATACGGGTGGGGGGTTTTGGTTAAATAAAACACTCAATAAAACCTATAAAGATAAGATCAGATAAAATGTGATCAATCCAATTCAGATTTTATATCATCTATCAAGGTGGGGGGGGGGGGGGGGTAACACCCTAAATGCTCCTTAACATTAACACTAGCTCGTGTGTGAGTAAGTAATTAAAAATAAAAAAGACATGATAATATAATATCGTATATATGTTATAGGGGTGTAATAAAATATATAGAAAGAAAGAATATACAAGATAGGTAGATAGATAGAAGATTCTATCCTATTATAATCCATCCTATAAAAGGATATTAAGCAGAGTTAAATGGTATAACATCTATATAACAACCCGTCATGTAATGATAGATATAAGTGTAAATGTAAATAGGAATGTAAATGTAAATAAAAATGTAAAATAAGAAGATAACCTTATCTTTTGGTATCACGTGATATGATATGCTTTTAATAAATCCAGCTCAATATGATGAAGTAAGGGAATGCTGGCGAATGTGACATGTTTTGAAGTAAAGAATAATAGTGTAATGATAGTGTGGGTTTTGTAATTATGTGGCAGCAGGTGACTATAGCCATGGGTATATAGCAAAAGCCCATATTTGCTGGGGCTGCCCCTATAAGATAGGGTGGGTATTATTAATAATAAAATGTAATGTAAGATGAATAATATTTTATATGAAGTCATTACCTTACATATAATGTAACTCAAGGTAAGATAATGATGATTCATGTAATGTAAGTGGATGTAAGAGGGTTATGTTATAAGGATAATATGGATGTAATTTAATGTAAAAATGTGTAATAATATGTTAAAGAGTAAAATATAATTTTATTATCAGTTATGTTTATGTTTATAACATAAAGAAAGTAAACCCTGCCACTATAAATAGCAAGCACCATTAGTACACACTGGTAACAACACCTTAAGACCTTTTTTTACCTCTTCTACGTAAATAAAAAAAAGGTTCGTGTCGTGGAAGGGGGGATAGTTTAGCCAAGTGAAGAATGAGAGAGATAGATAAATTATATGATAAGAGTTGAGATGATAAAGATAATATGCAGAGATGAGGATGATGGTATATGCATCCTGAAGGAATGATAGCTAAAGGTCTAGGTAATGTTGAGTATGATAGGAATAAGAGGTGCCAGGTTGTCGGCTGATAAAGTAAAGATAGCCTATGTAAAGAAAGATGTTGTATATTTTATATATATATAGGAGGAGATAAGACTCTATATAGACAAGACATCATAAAGGGTGATGTGATATCAGGTAATATCAGGTGTTGTAAAACAAGGTAATAACAAGTAATAAAACGTAGTAACATGTTATGTAAGGTAACCCTTTAATAAGTAGCGAGAAGATGATATTAGGAGGTGAGAGGTTGGCGAGAAGATAGTGCCTATACGGGGGGTTAAATAGAGCCGGTATAGGCTCCTGTTTTTTTTCATATAAAAAATCAGGATAAAAAAGCATGTAGTTCAACGGTAAGAACACACTATTGATAATGGTGGGATAGCTAGTTCGACTCTACTCATGCTTATAATAGATATAAATAAAATGGCCAACCCCTTCTAAACTATAGTTTTAGCTTATATAGGTGGGGGGGCCATCAGATAATGATATATCATGTTTTTATAATAAAAAAAGCTTAAACTTGAAAAACAAATAAAAATATTTTATTTAAAGAATGGATAAACCACCCTGTTACTGTTATGTAACGAGGAGATGTAAGCTACTCTCACATACACTCATAGTAGTATAAAAATAAGCCAAGCAGCTCTTTCTTTTATTTAAAACTATAAATAGAGAGAGAAGGGGGGGGGTTTATCCTTTATTAAAGGATTATAAGATACTATCTTATAATTTATATGTTACACAGGTTGTATTTACATTTGAACAATATGTTGTAATATTAGGTATGTTGATAGTATGGGTACAAACAAATAGGCCATATATGGCCTTGATAATATCCAGTTTTGTTTCCTTTTGTTTATTTAAGTTGAATTTTATTTTGTTGAGAGAGATGTATGTGATGAGTACATGCTATTCTAAGGGGGTTTTTTATAAAAGGGGGGGTATGTAGTTACAGCTAACTACGAGCGCGATTCAGTAGAACATTGCTGCGTGGGGGGGGGGGGAATGAGGTGTGTGTAATAACGAGAGAGGGGGGGGTGCAGAGAGTCATAAAGCCTAATAGCCTAAAAGTATAGAGTGAAGGTGACAGCACGATGAGAATATATCGATGACCAGATCGCGTTGACAAACCTTTAATACTAAGCCAGGGTTAATAACCAACCCAATTATAACAATAAAGGGCATATTCAGATAGGAGGGTAATAATATAAGATGTATGTAAAGGGGGTCAGGTAAGTAAATTTAAGTAAAATTCAGTTTCGTGAAGAGTGATGATCAGACCAGTACAGTAAAGTAAAATAAAATGATAATTTAAATCTTCTCTCTGTCAGTAAATGTTGATAAAAAAAATAAGCGAATGTAAAGTGAAGTGGACTAAAATAAAAGTAAAAAGGGACTAGAGTGAAAGAGGATAAAAGTAAAGTGGACAAACCTTAAGTTGATGTTTAAGAAATGTTTTGAGGACAAAAAAAGGACGTAAAGTATTCGAGAGATAGGATATAAGATAATAATGTATAATCCGGTAATAGATAATAGAGTTATATATTATAATTAAAATATAATAATGGGAGGAAAGATGAATAAGAGTTAGAATATAAAAAAAATAACATAAAAAAGGGGGGGGGGGGCATGGTTATAGATATGACAGGAAAAGGTGAATTGTAGAGTATTAGTTATATTTGTGCGTGCGGGGATACGACTACCAATACCCCCGGGGGGGGAAACCTTTCCCCCCGTTTTTATTTTTAATAAATCGTAGCCAGAGCTCTGTAAAGTTATAAAGAATATAGGGATATATATAAAAAAGGGGGGGGGGTCATAAGCTGATAAGATACGTATCCAGCCTTAAGACAAACTTTTGATAGGTCAGTAGTAGAAGTATAAAAAGAAAGATAAAAAAAAAATAGATGCATTCGATGCATTAGGTGGGATGAAGGGGGGGGATTATGAATGTCATAAGATGATGGGATAAAGGATGAGATAATGTTTGCTTTGTTTAATTTAAGAAAAGGAGTTTAAGAATAAATGAAGAATTCAATGAGGGAAGATAGGATATAACATCCATCATATGCTTCATGACGTAATATGAAGAAGAAAGGGATGTAATGATAAAAGTGAAGAGGTTAAAATTATAAGGTGACTGTATAGTACAAATGCTAAGGATATTTCAATTCTTTATTTTGTATTTGGTCTATTTTCAGCACTACTAGGGACAGGTATGTCAGTACTAATTAGACTAGAACTTAGTGCACCTGGAGTAGGAATTCTTCATGGGGATAATCAACTTTACAATAGTGCGCCGTTTAACTCATCTTCTCGCTGTTTCGGGCTACCATCCTACCTCAAGGAGAGTGGTTATCGGAGCCAGTTATAGTGAGGGATTCATTAATGAGTAACTGTAATGCATCAAGCTTAGCCATTCCAGGCCAACTGGGTGGGGTGACAATAGCATGCTTGAAAAGCTGTCTGAAAGAATGTCGGCGAGTAACTAAGGGCTATATGGTGAGGCTAACGAATCCCTTTCAACCTGCAACATCGGTATAAGTTCCGAACGTCGCTTAGAATAAGCTTGTATGACGACGGACCCATCTCCGGCGGAGAAGAATTGTGTTGTGTCATCTCTGTTCTCTCACTCAGATGGGTGGATTGTAAGTAATAGTCACAATGCAGGGGGACACCTAAGTAGTTCAGTGTGTGGAAGAGATACTCTACTCACACTTGCGTGAAGATGAAGGAACTCGGGATCACCTGATAGAGGGAATGGGAACGAAACTCTTGAGGTGACGGAGGCTCAGTAGTAGCTAGGAATAGTTTGATGACTATCGCGGGTAAGATTCGATGCTATTCAGTAGCGAAGGGAGCTAGCCTATCCAATGCAGAGGGCGCTATGCTATGCACGTAGGCAGGTATAGTATCGCTTCAGCCGCTACACTCTGTTAAATAATAAACCTATGACACAAATAAAACTGATGAACCTAGTGGCGAACAATAATGTTCTACTTGTTGCTTATGCAAATAAAAAAAAAGGTTAAATAACAGGGAGATACTTAACTGAATCAGTTCACAGTTTTTAGATAGGCTCGTAAGAGCTAGCACTCATATCATATTATGGACGTTTCCATTTAGACCTAGTCGTAGTACACCCTCCCCCCCCCTCTCATTTCGAAGCCTGATGGGGGGACACTATGTGGATATGTTGAGGGGATCTATGGCCATAAAAACAAAATTTATATAGGCAATATATATATGAATATATGTTATTTAATATAAAATAGCCCCCCCCCAGGTTACATTATAAGGGTTTAATATATGGGAAGGGGATGGGGGGGGGGGGGGGGGCTACCCTACGGCACTAAGATAAATTTGTAATACCTTTTATAACGTTTATGGATAAATAGGGTGGGGGGGGGGGGGGTGATATTTCCGTTTTGATAAATTCGATCCTTCGCTGCTGATTAATGCTGTTGAGGAGAGAGTTAAGGGTTCAGGATAAAGATACAAAATTAGTGATGTAGGCAGGGTATAATAGTAAGCATTTTGAAACAAAACTAGATACACTGAAATGTTAAAAGTCCTTTTATTTGTAACATCGAGATGATGGGATCATCTCGATCGATGATTATAAAGTGGTGGCAAGCAAGGGGGAATGGGGTTGAATTATTCACTTTTCGGTACAACGAAATGGTCTGGGGGGGTCAGGTCACCATATAAAAATATATATATGGGGGGGGGACACTCAATGATGACTAATTCATAAACAATAATGTTTTCTAGGAAGAATCAAAATTATTCTTAATAATAGTATAATAACTATAGCAGTAAAGCTAAAGCTTGGAACCGAGAAGCAAGTATTTAAGAAGTTGGGGGGGGGGGGGATGACATCAACCTTATAGTAGGCGACAACAGAATGCCTGATGTTGAGCTAAAGAATAGGCAAATTAAAATTAATGGTAAATATCACTTCATCCTTTCATCCAACTGGGGGGGGTAAATAGGATATGGATATAAAAGCAGCAACTTTACGTTCAATGGATGTAATGAATAGTAATGGTACCTTTTGTAAGTAATGTCCACCGAAGGTGGTATATAAACATCATGTTATAGCACTAAGAAGTACTAGTAGACATATCCTGAAGGGTAGGTTTGATAACTAGTATTATAAGTGTGATGAATAGAAAGCAGGTTCCACTATGTAATTCAATGTTATGTATACTATGTGATATAGAATATCATTGTAATGCAAATCAGTCAAAACTAATAAATAAATACAACTCAATAAAGTGAACATGAACATTTTAGGTAAATACAGCCATATAAATATAGGATAGGGTGCGAGCCGTATGAAATGAAAGTTTCACGTACGGTTCTGAGAGGGTTTTTACCGTCTAAAAGCTTAACAGCAATGAGGGTATTGACTACTCAACCAATTGTAACAGGACATGCGTTCCTAATAAGTACGCCGTCTAACATTGTTCATATTTCCGAACAGTCAGATAAGGGGGACTGTTTTACGTATGGTAGGACTGGTTACGTAGCTCTCATATCCGGCATGATAGAACCTAATAAGACTATAATAGCTGTAGTAGGATATTTAGCACTGTTTTATCAAATGAGACTGCTAAAGTTTGATCGAGCAGAGGGAGCAGTTTCGTATGGGTGACGTTCAGAAACTTGACACAGGCTTTGTGGATCAGGAGGGCCCATTAGTACAACGCAGTTTAGTAGACTAATGCTTAGCTGAAGTAATGACATTATCATGAAGATAAAGACAGATATTATGAGCTGACTTTATATCCTACCGGCTAAGACAACATCTAGGGAAGATGAATACAACCTGCAAGCACCTAACCGAAACAACCTCGACATAAGTCAAAATGAGCTGAACAATGTAACTCGGGATGCAACCGCCTATACCTGCTATAATAGCTATTCAGGAAAAGGATTCGATCCAGAGAATGAACAAGACTCAGAATATACAGGCAAGCGGACACGGAGCCCTCGTAGTAGTGGTCACCCGGCCACGAAGGGGGGCAGCAAAAAGAATACAGTTGCAACTAACCAAATATTCAAGAATATCAATGAGAGACTTGACAGAGTAATTAAGAAACAACTGGAACACTTTAAGGATCGAAATGGAAAATATAACGGGATCATCAGAATGATGAATACTGAAATACTTAAGGAGAGTTACTACCTAATAAAGAGTAATCCGGGTAACATAACACCAGGGGTAAAAAATGAAACCCTGGACAAAATTAACACTGAATGATTTGAAAGGGTGCACAAGGATTCTGTGGAAGGGCGTTTTAAATTCACACCAGCAAGACTAAATAAAATGACTAAGCCTAACGCACAAGATAGCTTAAGATCACTAATAATTGCTAACCCAAGAGAAAAGATAGTACAAAAAGCTATACAGGTTATTCTAAAAGCCATTTGAGAGCCTCACTTTAGCGAAAATGGCTATGGTTTTAGACCCAAACTATCCACAAGAGATGCTATGGACAGACTTCATATAAGGGGTGGAAGTAACAATTGAAGTATTAAAGGTGAGATCACCAAATGCTTTGATAACATTCCTCACAAAGTCATTATAGAAAGCCTCAGAGAGAAAATTTCCTGTGTAAGATTTATGACACTAATAGAAAGAAGTCTAAAGGCAGGATATGTGGACAGTGAAACAAAGATCCTCTATAAAACAGATAAAGGAACCCTTCAAGGTAGCGTTATATCATCAATTCTGGCCAACATTGTTCTAGATAAACTAGATAAATACATAGATGATGATAAGACTGAGTGAGAGAAAGGGTATAAGCGAAAACTTAACCCTTCATACACAAAGTATGAAAACCTTAGAAGGAGGAATCAATCAGCAGAAACTCGTTATAATGCTCTGCTAGAAATGAGACAAATCCCGAATATTATTAAAATAAAAGAGGACCCTGACTACAGACGAATAGTATATCTAAGATATGCAGACGATTTTGTTGTTCTAATCACAGGTAGTAAGAAGGATGCAGAACAAATTAAAAACTCCATGGCAGAATTCCTAAAATCCAACTGTGGCCTGGAACTAAACATTGATAAAACCAGCATTGTTAATATAAGGGAATGTTTTATTTTTATAGGGGCAAAATGTAAACGAAGAGATACTGACTCAGTGTACAATTTCTTTATAACACCGGAAGGTCCTAAAATGACTAGAAGAAGAGCTATAAGACTAGCAGTAGATGCACCTCTCAAAATAATTATGGAAAAGTTTATTAAATTTGGGTATGCAAGACGTAACCATAAGAATATAATTATAGCAAAAGGAATAACAAATCTTATTCATCTAGACCATGGCAATATAATTTCATTTTACAATAGCAAAATTATAGGAATACTCAATGCCTATTCATTTGCAGGAAATTATTCACTAATGGCCAAACTAGTATGAATCCTCCAACAATCTTGTGCTCTGACACTAGCTCGTAAACTAAAACTAAAGACTATGAAAAAGACATTTAGTAAGTTTGGGCTAAGACTTGAAGACCCGGCCACGGGACTAAAGCTTAATAACCCCGAGAGTAATAATGCAACCCCATAATTATGGGGGGGGAAGCTACCAAACTCCCAAAACAAAACTCCGGATGAAGATGAAGTGACAGAACAAATTATTAAAAAATCTTGAGCCAATTCAATTCAATTCAATTCAATTCAATTCAATTCAATTTTTTTAGGTCACCGAAAGCGAAAGCTCGGTATTAAAGTTTTTCGTAATTTGTAATATAAATATTTTATCGAAATACATCATATTAGAGCTATGGCTCAGGTAAGAAAACGCGTACGTACAGGAAATTCAACCTTCAGTCAATGACAAGGTGCGGTAATAAGAAAAAATTCAACTTTGTGCTTATATCATGATATACTTCATTCAGGAAACCTTAACCCATCAGATCCAAGACTTATTGCTTAGTATTCTAAGAACTGAAATTTTTAAGAATAAATTATAAATAAGTTATTTAAAAAGTAGTTTAAATTCATTTTGTAGAAAGCCGTATGATGGGAAACTATCACGTACGGTTTGGGGAGCAGTTCCAGTTCCTCTTCTTTTTTTAAAGTAAAAGATGGGCTTGGGCTGACTCTACTTTTCTTTTTTGTTATGCCGGTAGCGGTAGGAGGATTTGGGAATTATCTTTGTCCGGTCATAGTAGGGGCTCCAGATATAGCATTTCCTAGACTGAACAATATTAGTTTTTGACGTGCGCCGCCGTTTGGGCTAGTTCACGCCAGTAGCCACAATACTACCAAGAGTGTAGACATTTCTTGTAAATCATCCTACTCACCAAAAGCCGAAATGGCGGAGGGACCAGAGCATGTAGGAGAAGGAACAGACGGGGTTATCGTCCAACCCTATGAACTGTTTCTAGATAAGTTTATCATGGTTATAAATACTATCTGAGCTGAGTATAACTGAACTCTAACAATAAGGCGATTTAAAATTGTTAGCCTTATGTTTATAAGATCGGGTCAAAGTCTTATAAAGTCTACTATAAGGAAGCTAATCCAAGCATGGGTTTTTTTCCACAGAATGGAACCTAAAATAAACAATGACGTGAATCAGGCAAATGCGGGATTTCCTAAGGTGCGTAAGCGCTATGGAAACGGAGGTTCAATAGTAGGACAAAATATAAATATAATGATAAATATTTATATAAATAGTTATATAAATATAAATATAACACATATAAGTCTCGAAGTGAACCAGAGAAGTTATTCAACTCGTTCCTGTGCTGTTACAGAAAGTAGCGGTACAGATAACAAAATGAGTATTACTAAACTTGATAGTAACAAGTTTACTGGACTGTATAAGCAGATAATGAATAGGAATTTTATAAAATCTTGCTATGACAATATAAAATCGAAACCTGGTAATATAACTCCAGGTACTGATTTTATCACACTCGATGGATTTACATTTACGACAAGAGATCTAGATCAGATAATCTGCTCGCTAAAAGATGAAAGTTTTGAATTTAAACCTAGTCGGAGAGTGATAGTGATCATCCCTAATGCGAATGGTAGACTTAGACCACGGGCTATCGCATCGCCTAGAGATAATATTGTACAGGAAGCGATAAAAGAAATTCTAAATGCTATTTATGATCCTTTGTTTATAGGATCCAGCCATGGATTTAGACCCGGTAGGAGCTATCATTCGGCACTAAAAGATATTTCGACATGAAGTGGTATAACATGGGTAGTTGAAGGTGATATCCTATCATTCTTTAACAATGTGGACCACCACACCCTAGAATCACTTATAAGGAGAAAGATCCAAGATCAACAATTCATAGATCTCTACTGGAAGCTGGTAAGAGCGGGATATGTCGAGAGAGGGAGAGGCTATTCAACGGAAGTAGGAGTACCTCAAGGATCTTGAGTATATCAAATTCTTTCAAATATTTACCTACACGAATTCGATGTATATATGCGAGAACTAACAGAGGAACTAGCAAGCAAGGAAAAGATGATCAGTAATGTTAACCAAAAAATGGTTAATTATATAACTCGTATGAAGAAGAAAAAGTGTGGAGATCTTTATGAAGATATGCGGGACATAGAACTTATAGCCCCAATCAGGAGGATTCGTAAAGAAATGAATCAGCTCCAATCGAGAATAATGACTGGGCAAAGACTTTATTATGTAAGATATGCCGATAATTGAATCATCGGAATGATCGGTGATAAGGAATTTGCTAGAATGATCAGGGACAGAGCGATAAACTTTCTAAAAGAAGAGCTGAAGGTATCAACAAACCTTGAGAAGACTAAGATAACCTGTGTCCATGATGGCATGGCCGAGTTTCTTGGCTGCTATTTTGGAGTCCCTTATTTTCGTAATAAAAACACCAAGATGGTTACAAGGTACCATCACAAGAGTAAAATAACGATAAAATCAAGAATAAAAAAGACTAAAGTCGTATTTTGAGCCCCTGTAAAGAGAATGATTCACACACTAAAACTTAATGGTTTTATTAAGGACTATGATCCTAGTAGACCTAAGATCGTACCGAAAGCCCTAACTAAATGAATCTTTATAGACCATAAAGCAATCATTATGAGATACAATGCGGTCCTAAATGGCCTAAGGAACTACTATAGTTTTGTAGATAACCTTTACATTTTAAATACGATTGTGAACTATATTCTTAAACACTCCTGTGCCCACACACTAAGTAGGAAGTTCCGACTTAGATCCAGAGCGGGTGCGTTTAAGAAGTTTGGTAGTATACTAGCATGAAAAGGGGGGTACTGGACATATAAAGCTTAAAAAAGGCCAAGCTACAAGAAGACAATAAAGTTTAATATCTGTACAGGTCCTTAAATGACTCAGATCCCTTCGCAACACTCAACTATAAGACAGAGACCCAATTCGCTTGAGCAGATGAATGCGCGGTGTGTGGTAGACAGTCAAATATTGAGATACATCATGTTCGTCATATTCGGAAAAGGGGGGCACGGCACTAAACCAACTGGATTAATGAGTCTAATGTCTCAACTAAATCGTAAACAAATTCCCCTATGTGTGAATTGTCATAATAACGTCCACGCAGGTAGGTACAAGGGTAAAAGCCTAAATGACCTCATAATAACAAAGATAAGAGATTAATCAAAAAATAATAATAGTAGATTAGATAAATTATCAGTTATAAGATAAAAGGAGATAAATAAAAACCTGGTAAGAGCATAACTTCTTGGAGAGCCGTATGCGGGGAAACTTGCACGTACGGTTCGGTGGGAGGTTTCATAGACCCTACAAAGATAGGGCTAGGTTATCGACCCAACTACTATGTCCTAGTATAATCCTACTACTAGCTAGTACACTCATTGAGAATGGTGCTGGGACAGGATGGACAGTAGGTGATAAGCTGTCCGATTTTATCAGTCAATATATGTGACTGGTAGATGATAATAAACTCCACTCGATGCGAGAAACTCCTCTAATCGGAAATGAATACCTGATTAATGATCGGGTAAAAATGTCATTTACATGGGGACAACACGCCTGAGTTAAAACACAATCCATTAAGGGTCAAGTCCAAGATCCGATCAAAGGGTATAAACGTTTTAGCTCATCAGAGACTACACGTGGAGCGTTCAACAGTAGTAGTAATGGTAAAACAGAGAATAACGACCACCCATGACTAGTGGGACTAGTTGATGGTGATGGTAGTTTTAGTTTTCATAAGAGTAACCATAAGTGAACACTTAATTTTAAAATTGGACAAAGTGTTTACAATCTAAGACTCCTTTATCATGTAAAAAGCATTCTTGGAGTCGGTTTTGTATCGATCGATAATAATGATGCGGAATTTAGAATTCGAAAACTAGACCATATTCTTCAATACGTTATTCCTATTTTTGATAAATACCCACTACTCACAAGTAAATATTATAATTATAATCTATTTAAGCAGGCTGTTTATATAATAGCCGATAAAACACTAAGTACTGCAGAGAAGGATGCACAACTTATAGAACTTAAACATCAAATGATGCCGGAACCGGAAGATTATATCTCTCCAGCATGGTCTATTATCGACTATAAGGTTCTTAATCTAACGGATGCTGAAGCTGTTATATCTAAAAACTGAATTATTGGATTCACTGAAGCTGAAGGCTGTTTTTATCTTGTCGTTAATGAAAAAGGACGAATAGTACATGCTTTTGAGGTAACGCAGAAGCGAGACCTCATTGTATGTAAAGCACTAGGTTATATTTTCAGAGCTAACGTAATAACTAAAAAAACTTATAATACAGTTGTTACAACAAAGACAAGCAGTATTTTCCATCTTGTACAATATTTTCATAGAACTATAAAAGGAATAAAATCTCTAGAATATCGTATTTGAGCACGATCTTTTATGAAACAAAAACCTAGTTATGAATACCTTAACAAAATTATAAATATAATGCAAGAAATACGATCAATTCGGCAAGATAAGAATTTTAAGATTCGTAAGTAAGTTATAATTATAATATTCACGGTTGAATAAAGGTATAGTCCGATCCCTGGTGGAAGCCAGGCTTAGCCAATATGTATAAACATATTTAGGTTATCAATAAAAATGTTATCCACCACTAAGTCTACTAGGATCACATTCAGGAGGTGCCGTAGATTGTGTCATTTTTTCACTACACCTGGCAGGGATTTCTAGTCTTCTTGGAGCTATGAACTCGAATTTTCAAGAAACTTGTATCATAATAAATACTTTTGTTTTCTTTTTCCAACTAAATAAAAGTATACTGTCTAGAATAAAAATTTTTACAAGAGGTAAATCATCCGTTAGCATACCTATACCTATACCTTCAGGTTATCCTAAAGAACCTAAATTTTATAATACAAATAAATTTGAAGGTAGTCGTCAAGTGTGAAAAACGTCTATTATAGGCGGCGACAGCTCTACAGTAACAAGGCATAAGTTTGAACTTGCACAGGAGTACCAGAGTAAGGGTGTTCCTGCTACAGCAGATATTCTTAACAAGCTATGTGACACTCATATTACAGATAAGGATATAGAATCTCTTCTTCTTAGTCCTAGGATCATATTTACTCAAGTACCTGAAAAAAAAACCCTAATACGAACGATTAGGAAAAGGGGAGTAAATGCTCCCATCCCGGGTATTTATATTTGAACGCATAAGCCTTCAGGTAGTAAGTATGTAGGTTCTGCTTATAATATGCCAGTGCGACTACGTTCTTATTTTTCAGAAGAACAGAAGGAGATAGGGAAGTTTATACCTCTGTTCTATCGTCAAGGTATGGATATATTTACACTAGAAGTAGTACTCACTCCATTTAACCCGGATATTCGTCTTGAACTACTTCTAGAACAGTATTATCTACTTGATTCTGCTTTTGACCTAAATACTATTAGAGTGGCAGGAAATGGAAATCCTTCAGGCTCAAATAGTAAAACACTCTATATATACAACAGGGATATAACAATTCTCTACTATAGTTCTAACAAGCAAAGTGAATTTATCAATAAGTTCAAAATTAATTACCATACTTTTACTAAGCACCTAATAAAAGGTACTTATTATCTGGGTAAGTATGTATTTACACGAGAACGGGTTGAAGAGGCAGTGCTAGCCTCTCTTGCTAGGGGTGATATAGAGCTGAGGGAGATGCTAACGATAGATAGAGTTAAATTTAATTTAGCTAAGCCTGTAAACAGTTTAAGTAGGCCTGTAAATATATTCCAAGAAAGTACAAGAAGTACCCCAAATTTGGGTATTTTATGAGCCTAGGTAGTTGCGTAGCGTTTATAAAAAAGGCTATCCTGCTACACAAAAAACACTAGTTAAACGACTAGACAGTAAAGATGTGTTTTTTTTATTATGGGTACAAGTGCTATGGAACACATCAATAGCTTTAATTATAAGCTAAGATTTAAAATAGTAATGGGGTTCATATAAAAATTCTCACTGTA
>JASXTE010000137.1:2500-5000 GCA_030280995.1 Hemileia vastatrix
AAATTCAAAAAAAAAAAAATTTCAGAAAAAAAAAAAAATTTCAGAAAATGATCTCACTAAGCATTATAAGACTGTAGTAGTGTGTATATACTGATTTTACAAAAAAAAATTTTTTTGCAATGTTGAGTGTTTTTTAACAAAGTGTTGCCAAGTTACCCATTTTAATATCATGATCAGTGAATATCACTGAAAATATGCATAATGTAGTGTCATTTCAATTTTTTTGTCATGTTGAATGTGTTTTTCCAAGTGTTGCCAAGTTCAACATTTCAATATCATGATCAGTGAATATCAATGAAAATATGCATAATGTGGTGCCATTATAATTCTTTTGTCATGTTGAATGTTTTTATTCATAGTGCATCCAAATTCAACATTTCAATAATATGATCAGTAATTATCACTCACAATGTGAAGAGACACAAAAAAAAAAATTCAAAAAAAAAATTTTTTTTAAAGAAAACACTTATCATTATTAGACTGTTGTGTTCATCACTCACAATTTGAAGAGCCAAAAAAAAAAAAAAAAAAAAAAAAAAAAATTTAAAATTAAAAGGAAATCACTAAGCACTATTAGACTGTTATATTTATCACTTACAATTTGAAGACACAAAAAAAAAAAAATTCAAAAAAAAAAAAAAATTCAAAAAAAAAAAAAATTCAAAAAAAAAAAAAAATTTCAGAACATGATCTCACTAAGCATTATAAGACTGTAGTAGTGTGTATATACTGATTTTACAAAAAATATTTTTTTTTGCAATGTTGAGTGTTTTTTAACAAAGTGTTGCCAAGTTACCCATTTTAATATCATGATCAGTGAATATCACTGAAAATATGCATAATGTAGTGTCATTTCAATTTTTTTGTCATGTTGAATGTGTTTTTCCAAGTGTTGCCAAGTTCAACATTTCAATATCATGATCAGTGAATATCAATGAAAATATGCATAATGTGGTGCCATTATAATTCTTTTGTCATGTTGAATGTTTTTATTCATAGTGCATCCAAATTCAACATTTCAATAATATGATCAGTAATTATCACTCACAATGTGAAGAGACACAAAAAAAAAAAATTCAAAAAAAAAATTTTTTTTAAAGAAAACACTTATCATTATTAGACTGTTGTGTTCATCACTCACAATTTGAAGAGCCAAAAAAAAAAAAAAAAAAAAAAAAAAAAAAAAAAAAATTAAAAATTAAAAGGAAATCACTAAGCACTATTAGACTGTTATATTTATCACTTACAATTTGAAGACACAAAAAAAAAAAAATTCAAAAAAAAAAAAAAATTCAAAAAAAAAAAAAAATTTCAGAAAATGATCTCACTAAGCATTATAAGACTGTAGTAGTGTGTATATACTGATTTTACAAAAAATATTTTTTTTTGCAATGTTGAGTGTTTTTTAACAAAGTGTTGCCAAGTTACCCATTTTAATATCCTGATCAGTGAATATCACTGAAAATATGCATAATGTAGTGTCATTTCAATTTTTTTGTCATGTTGAATGTGTTTTTCCAAGTGTTGCCAAGTTCAACATTTCAATATCATGATCAGTGAATATCAATGAAAATATGCATAATGTGGTGCCATTATAATTCTTTTGTCATGTTGAATGTTTTTATTCATAGTGCATCCAAATTCAACATTTCAATAATATGATCAGTAATTATCACTCACAATGTGAAGAGACACAAAAAAAAAAATTCAAAAAAAAAATTTTTTTTAAAGAAAACACTTATCATTATTAGACTGTTGTGTTCATCACTCACAATTTGAAGAGCCAAAAAAAAAAAAAAAAAAAAAAAAAAAAATTAAAAATTAAAAGGAAATCACTAAGCACTATTAGACTGTTGTATTTATCACTTACAATTTGAAGACACAAAAAAAAAAATTCAAAAAAAAAAAAAAATTCAAAAAAAAAAAAAATTTCAGAAAATGATCTCACTAAGCATTATAAGACTGTAGTAGTGTGTATATACTGATTTTACAAAAAAAATTTTCTTTGCAATGTTGAGTGTTTTTTAACAAAGTGTTGCCAAGTTACCCATTTTAATATCATGATCAGTGAATATCACTGAAAATATGCATAATGTAGTGTCATTTCAATTTTTTTGTCATGTTGAATGTGTTTTTCCAAGTGTTGCCAAGTTCAACATTTCAATATCATGATCAGTGAATATCAATGAAAATATGCATAATGTGGTGCCATTATAATTCTTTTGTCATGTTGAATGTTTTTATTCATAGTGCATCCAAATTCAACATTTCAATAATATGATCAGTGATTATCACTCACAATGTGAAGAGACACAAAAAAAAAAATTCAAAAAAAAAAATTTTTTTAAAGGAAAACACTTATCATTATTAGACTGTTGTGTTCATCACTCACAATTTGAAGAGCCAAAAAAAAAAAAAAAAAAAAAAAATTAAAAATTAAAAGGAAATCACTAAGCACTATTAGACTGTTGTATTTATCACTTACAATTTGAAAACACAA
>JASXTE010000137.1:17500-20000 GCA_030280995.1 Hemileia vastatrix
TGTGTTTTTCCAAGTGTTGCCAAGTTCAACATTTCAATATCATGATCAGTGAATATCAATGAAAATATGCATAATGTGGTGCCATTATAATTCTTTTGTCATGTTGAATGTTTTTATTCATAGTGCATCCAAATTCAACATTTCAATAATATGATCAGTAATTATCACTCACAATGTGAAGAGACACAAAAAAAAAAATTCAAAAAAAAAATTTTTTTTAAAGAAAACACTTATCATTATTAGACTGTTGTGTTCATCACTCACAATTTGAAGAGCCAAAAAAAAAAAAAAAAAAAAAAAAAAAAATTAAAAATTAAAAGGAAATCACTAAGCACTATTAGACTGTTGTATTTATCACTTACAATTTGAAGACACAAAAAAAAAAATTCAAAAAAAAAAAAAAATTCAAAAAAAAAAAAAATTTCAGAAAATGATCTCACTAAGCATTATAAGACTGTAGTAGTGTGTATATACTGATTTTACAAAAAAAATTTTCTTTGCAATGTTGAGTGTTTTTTAACAAAGTGTTGCCAAGTTACCCATTTTAATATCATGATCAGTGAATATCACTGAAAATATGCATAATGTAGTGTCATTTCAATTTTTTTGTCATGTTGAATGTGTTTTTCCAAGTGTTGCCAAGTTCAACATTTCAATATCATGATCAGTGAATATCAATGAAAATATGCATAATGTGGTGCCATTATAATTCTTTTGTCATGTTGAATGTTTTTATTCATAGTGCATCCAAATTCAACATTTCAATAATATGATCAGTGATTATCACTCACAATGTGAAGAGACACAAAAAAAAAAATTCAAAAAAAAAAATTTTTTTAAAGGAAAACACTTATCATTATTAGACTGTTGTGTTCATCACTCACAATTTGAAGAGCCAAAAAAAAAAAAAAAAAAAAAAAATTAAAAATTAAAAGGAAATCACTAAGCACTATTAGACTGTTGTATTTATCACTTACAATTTGAAAACACAAAAAAAAAAAAATTCAAAAAAAAAAAATTTCAAAAAAAAAAAAAAATTCAGAAAATGATCTCACTAAGCATTATTAGACTGTAGTAGTGTGTATATACTGATTTTACAAAAAAAATTTTTTTTGCAATGTTGAGTGTTTTTTAACAATGTGTTGCCAAGTTACCCATTTTAATATCATGATCAGTGAATATCACTGAAAATATGCATAATGTAGTGTCATTTCAATTTTTTTGTCATGTTGAATGTGTTTTTCCAAGTGTTGCCAAGTTCAACATTTCAATATCATGATCAGTGAATATCAATGAAAATATGCATAATGTGGTGCCATTATAATTCTTTTGTCATGTTGAATGTTTTTATTCATAGTGCATCCAAATTCAACATTTCAATAATATGATCAGTAATTATCACTCACAATGTGAAGAGACACAAAAAAAAAAAATTCAAAAAAAAAATTTTTTTTAAAGAAAACACTTATCATTATTAGACTGTTGTGTTCATCACTCACAATTTGAAGAGCCAAAAAAAAAAAAAAAAAAAAAAAAAAAAAAAAAAAAATTAAAAATTAAAAGGAAATCACTAAGCACTATTAGACTGTTATATTTATCACTTACAATTTGAAGACACAAAAAAAAAAAAATTCAAAAAAAAAAAAAAATTCAAAAAAAAAAAAAAATTTCAGAAAATGATCTCACTAAGCATTATAAGACTGTAGTAGTGTGTATATACTGATTTTACAAAAAATATTTTTTTTTGCAATGTTGAGTGTTTTTTAACAAAGTGTTGCCAAGTTACCCATTTTAATATCCTGATCAGTGAATATCACTGAAAATATGCATAATTTTGTGTCATTTTATTTTTTTTGTCATGTTGAGTGTTTTTTTTCCAAGTGTTGCCAAGTTCACCCTTTAAATATGATGATCAGTGAATATCACTGAAAATATGCATAATTTTGTGTCATTTTATTTTTTTTGGCATGTTGAGTCTTTTTTTTCCAAGTGTTGCCAATTTCACCTTTTCAATATCATGATCAGTGAATATTTCTGAAAATATGCATAATTTTGTGCCATTTTATTTTTTTTGTCATGTTGAGTGTTTTTTTTCCAAGTGTTGCCAATTTCACCTTTTCAATATCATGATCAGTGAATATTACTGAAAATATGCATAATTTTGTGTCATTTTATTTTTTTTGTCATGTTGAGTGTTTTTTTTCCAAGTGTTGCCAAGTTCACCCTTTAAATATGATGATCAGTGAATATCACTGAAAATATGCATAATTTTGTGTCATTTTATTTTTTTTGTCATGTTGAGTGTTTTTTTTCCAAGTGTTGCCAATTTCACCTTTTCAATATGATGATCAGTGAATATTACTGAAAATATGCATAATTTTGTGTCATTTTATTTTTTTTGTCATGTTGAGTGTTTTTTTTCCAAGTGTTGCCAAGTTCACCCTTTAAATATGATGATCAGTGAATATCACTGAAAATATGCATAATTTTGTGTCATTTT
>JASXTE010000137.1:30000-32500 GCA_030280995.1 Hemileia vastatrix
AAAAAAAAAAAAAAAAAAAAAAAAAAATTTAAAATTAAAAGGAAATCACTAAGCACTATTAGACTGTTATATTTATCACTTACAATTTGAAGACACAAAAAAAAAAAAATTCAAAAAAAAAAAAAAATTCAAAAAAAAAAAAAATTCAAAAAAAAAAAAAAATTTCAGAACATGATCTCACTAAGCATTATAAGACTGTAGTAGTGTGTATATACTGATTTTACAAAAAATATTTTTTTTTGCAATGTTGAGTGTTTTTTAACAAAGTGTTGCCAAGTTACCCATTTTAATATCATGATCAGTGAATATCACTGAAAATATGCATAATGTAGTGTCATTTCAATTTTTTTGTCATGTTGAATGTGTTTTTCCAAGTGTTGCCAAGTTCAACATTTCAATATCATGATCAGTGAATATCAATGAAAATATGCATAATGTGGTGCCATTATAATTCTTTTGTCATGTTGAATGTTTTTATTCATAGTGCATCCAAATTCAACATTTCAATAATATGATCAGTAATTATCACTCACAATGTGAAGAGACACAAAAAAAAAAAATTCAAAAAAAAAATTTTTTTTAAAGAAAACACTTATCATTATTAGACTGTTGTGTTCATCACTCACAATTTGAAGAGCCAAAAAAAAAAAAAAAAAAAAAAAAAAAAAAAAAAAATTAAAAATTAAAAGGAAATCACTAAGCACTATTAGACTGTTATATTTATCACTTACAATTTGAAGACACAAAAAAAAAAAAATTCAAAAAAAAAAAAAAATTCAAAAAAAAAAAAAAATTTCAGAAAATGATCTCACTAAGCATTATAAGACTGTAGTAGTGTGTATATACTGATTTTACAAAAAATATTTTTTTTTGCAATGTTGAGTGTTTTTTAACAAAGTGTTGCCAAGTTACCCATTTTAATATCCTGATCAGTGAATATCACTGAAAATATGCATAATGTAGTGTCATTTCAATTTTTTTGTCATGTTGAATGTGTTTTTCCAAGTGTTGCCAAGTTCAACATTTCAATATCATGATCAGTGAATATCAATGAAAATATGCATAATGTGGTGCCATTATAATTCTTTTGTCATGTTGAATGTTTTTATTCATAGTGCATCCAAATTCAACATTTCAATAATATGATCAGTAATTATCACTCACAATGTGAAGAGACACAAAAAAAAAAATTCAAAAAAAAAATTTTTTTTAAAGAAAACACTTATCATTATTAGACTGTTGTGTTCATCACTCACAATTTGAAGAGCCAAAAAAAAAAAAAAAAAAAAAAAAAAAAAATTAAAAATTAAAAGGAAATCACTAAGCACTATTAGACTGTTGTATTTATCACTTACAATTTGAAGACACAAAAAAAAAAATTCAAAAAAAAAAAAAAATTCAAAAAAAAAAAAAATTTCAGAAAATGATCTCACTAAGCATTATAAGACTGTAGTAGTGTGTATATACTGATTTTACAAAAAAAATTTTCTTTGCAATGTTGAGTGTTTTTTAACAAAGTGTTGCCAAGTTACCCATTTTAATATCATGATCAGTGAATATCACTGAAAATATGCATAATGTAGTGTCATTTCAATTTTTTTGTCATGTTGAATGTGTTTTTCCAAGTGTTGCCAAGTTCAACATTTCAATATCATGATCAGTGAATATCAATGAAAATATGCATAATGTGGTGCCATTATAATTCTTTTGTCATGTTGAATGTTTTTATTCATAGTGCATCCAAATTCAACATTTCAATAATATGATCAGTGATTATCACTCACAATGTGAAGAGACACAAAAAAAAAAATTCAAAAAAAAAAATTTTTTTAAAGGAAAACACTTATCATTATTAGACTGTTGTGTTCATCACTCACAATTTGAAGAGCCAAAAAAAAAAAAAAAAAAAAAAAAATTAAAAATTAAAAGGAAATCACTAAGCACTATTAGACTGTTGTATTTATCACTTACAATTTGAAAACACAAAAAAAAAAAAATTCAAAAAAAAAAAATTTCAAAAAAAAAAAAAAATTCAGAAAATGATCTCACTAAGCATTATTAGACTGTAGTAGTGTGTATATACTGATTTTACAAAAAAAATTTTTTTTGCAATGTTGAGTGTTTTTTAACAATGTGTTGCCAAGTTACCCATTTTAATATCATGATCAGTGAATATCACTGAAAATATGCATAATGTAGTGTCATTTCAATTTTTTTGTCATGTTGAATGTGTTTTTCCAAGTGTTGCCAAGTTCAACATTTCAATATCATGATCAGTGAATATCAATGAAAATATGCATAATGTGGTGCCATTATAATTCTTTTGTCATGTTGAATGTTTTTATTCATAGTGCATCCAAATTCAACATTTCAATAATATGATCAGTAATTATCACTCACAATGTGAAGAGACACAAAAAAAAAAAATTCAAAAAAAAAATTTTTTTTAAAGAAAACACTTATCATTATTAGACTGTTGTGTTCATCACTCACAATTTGA
>JASXTE010000137.1:42500-47500 GCA_030280995.1 Hemileia vastatrix
ACTTACCGCATCCCGTCTGATCTGCGCAGTCAAACATTGTAGGGCCGAGTCAGTAGTATGGTGGGGGACCACATGTGAATACTCTGGTGCCCCAGGTGACATTTGCTTTTTTGTTTGATATAAAAGTTTCATCAAAACAGAAACCATAACACCTTTCAAGAAAATATATTTAATTTTATTCACCTATCTTTCTATATGTAAATGACAAATCAAAAAACACTATAAAATATTTCTCAAAAAAAAAGTCTCCAAAATAGTAAAACAGTAAGCTTCATTAGATTTTGGTAAACATTTATCATTATTAGACTGTTGTGTTCATCACTCATAATTTGAAGAGCCAAAAAAAAAAAAAAAAAAAAATTAAAAATTAAAAATTAAAAGGAAATCACTAAGCACTATTAGACTGTTGTATTTATCACTTACAATTTGAAGACACAAAAAAAAAATTCAAAAAAAAAAAAAATTCAAAAAAAAAAAAATTTCAGAAAAAAAAAAAAATTTCAGAAAATGATCTCACTAAGCATTATAAGACTGTAGTAGTGTGTATATACTGATTTTACAAAAAAAAATTTTTTTGCAATGTTGAGTGTTTTTTAACAAAGTGTTGCCAAGTTACCCATTTTAATATCATGATCAGTGAATATCACTGAAAATATGCATAATGTAGTGTCATTTCAATTTTTTTGTCATGTTGAATGTGTTTTTCCAAGTGTTGCCAAGTTCAACATTTCAATATCATGATCAGTGAATATCAATGAAAATATGCATAATGTGGTGCCATTATAATTCTTTTGTCATGTTGAATGTTTTTATTCATAGTGCATCCAAATTCAACATTTCAATAATATGATCAGTAATTATCACTCACAATGTGAAGAGACACAAAAAAAAAAATTCAAAAAAAAAATTTTTTTTAAAGAAAACACTTATCATTATTAGACTGTTGTGTTCATCACTCACAATTTGAAGAGCCAAAAAAAAAAAAAAAAAAAAAAAAAAAAATTTAAAATTAAAAGGAAATCACTAAGCACTATTAGACTGTTATATTTATCACTTACAATTTGAAGACACAAAAAAAAAAAAATTCAAAAAAAAAAAAAAATTCAAAAAAAAAAAAAATTCAAAAAAAAAAAAAAATTTCAGAACATGATCTCACTAAGCATTATAAGACTGTAGTAGTGTGTATATACTGATTTTACAAAAAATATTTTTTTTTGCAATGTTGAGTGTTTTTTAACAAAGTGTTGCCAAGTTACCCATTTTAATATCATGATCAGTGAATATCACTGAAAATATGCATAATGTAGTGTCATTTCAATTTTTTTGTCATGTTGAATGTGTTTTTCCAAGTGTTGCCAAGTTCAACATTTCAATATCATGATCAGTGAATATCAATGAAAATATGCATAATGTGGTGCCATTATAATTCTTTTGTCATGTTGAATGTTTTTATTCATAGTGCATCCAAATTCAACATTTCAATAATATGATCAGTAATTATCACTCACAATGTGAAGAGACACAAAAAAAAAAAATTCAAAAAAAAAATTTTTTTTAAAGAAAACACTTATCATTATTAGACTGTTGTGTTCATCACTCACAATTTGAAGAGCCAAAAAAAAAAAAAAAAAAAAAAAAAAAAAAAAAAAAATTAAAAATTAAAAGGAAATCACTAAGCACTATTAGACTGTTATATTTATCACTTACAATTTGAAGACACAAAAAAAAAAAAATTCAAAAAAAAAAAAAAATTCAAAAAAAAAAAAAAATTTCAGAAAATGATCTCACTAAGCATTATAAGACTGTAGTAGTGTGTATATACTGATTTTACAAAAAATATTTTTTTTTGCAATGTTGAGTGTTTTTTAACAAAGTGTTGCCAAGTTACCCATTTTAATATCCTGATCAGTGAATATCACTGAAAATATGCATAATGTAGTGTCATTTCAATTTTTTTGTCATGTTGAATGTGTTTTTCCAAGTGTTGCCAAGTTCAACATTTCAATATCATGATCAGTGAATATCAATGAAAATATGCATAATGTGGTGCCATTATAATTCTTTTGTCATGTTGAATGTTTTTATTCATAGTGCATCCAAATTCAACATTTCAATAATATGATCAGTAATTATCACTCACAATGTGAAGAGACACAAAAAAAAAAATTCAAAAAAAAAATTTTTTTTAAAGAAAACACTTATCATTATTAGACTGTTGTGTTCATCACTCACAATTTGAAGAGCCAAAAAAAAAAAAAAAAAAAAAAAAAAAAATTAAAAATTAAAAGGAAATCACTAAGCACTATTAGACTGTTGTATTTATCACTTACAATTTGAAGACACAAAAAAAAAAATTCAAAAAAAAAAAAAAATTCAAAAAAAAAAAAAATTTCAGAAAATGATCTCACTAAGCATTATAAGACTGTAGTAGTGTGTATATACTGATTTTACAAAAAAAATTTTCTTTGCAATGTTGAGTGTTTTTTAACAAAGTGTTGCCAAGTTACCCATTTTAATATCATGATCAGTGAATATCACTGAAAATATGCATAATGTAGTGTCATTTCAATTTTTTTGTCATGTTGAATGTGTTTTTCCAAGTGTTGCCAAGTTCAACATTTCAATATCATGATCAGTGAATATCAATGAAAATATGCATAATGTGGTGCCATTATAATTCTTTTGTCATGTTGAATGTTTTTATTCATAGTGCATCCAAATTCAACATTTCAATAATATGATCAGTGA
Source organism: Hemileia vastatrix (assembly GCA_030280995.1). Classification (NCBI taxonomy): domain Eukaryota; kingdom Fungi; phylum Basidiomycota; class Pucciniomycetes; order Pucciniales; family Zaghouaniaceae; genus Hemileia; species Hemileia vastatrix. The sequence goes on from JASXTE010000137.1 coordinate 45,249, forward strand.
TTATCACTCACAATGTGAAGAGACACAAAAAAAAAAATTCAAAAAAAAAAATTTTTTTAAAGGAAAACACTTATCATTATTAGACTGTTGTGTTCATCACTCACAATTTGAAGAGCCAAAAAAAAAAAAAAAAAAAAAAAATTAAAAATTAAAAGGAAATCACTAAGCACTATTAGACTGTTGTATTTATCACTTACAATTTGAAAACACAAAAAAAAAAAAATTCAAAAAAAAAAAATTTCAAAAAAAAAAAAAAATTCAGAAAATGATCTCACTAAGCATTATTAGACTGTAGTAGTGTGTATATACTGATTTTACAAAAAAAATTTTTTTTGCAATGTTGAGTGTTTTTTAACAATGTGTTGCCAAGTTACCCATTTTAATATCATGATCAGTGAATATCACTGAAAATATGCATAATGTAGTGTCATTTCAATTTTTTTGTCATGTTGAATGTGTTTTTCCAAGTGTTGCCAAGTTCAACATTTCAATATCATGATCAGTGAATATCAATGAAAATATGCATAATGTGGTGCCATTATAATTCTTTTGTCATGTTGAATGTTTTTATTCATAGTGCATCCAAATTCAACATTTCAATAATATGATCAGTAATTATCACTCACAATGTGAAGAGACACAAAAAAAAAAAATTCAAAAAAAAAATTTTTTTTAAAGAAAACACTTATCATTATTAGACTGTTGTGTTCATCACTCACAATTTGAAGAGCCAAAAAAAAAAAAAAAAAAAAAAAAAAAAAAAAAAAAATTAAAAATTAAAAGGAAATCACTAAGCACTATTAGACTGTTATATTTATCACTTACAATTTGAAGACAAAAAAAAAAAATTCAAAAAAAAAAAAAATTCAAAAAAAAAAAAAAATTTCAGAAAATGATCTCACTAAGCATTATAAGACTGTAGTAGTGTGTATATACTGATTTTACAAAAAATATTTTTTTTTGCAATGTTGAGTGTTTTTTAACAAAGTGTTGCCAAGTTACCCATTTTAATATCCTGATCAGTGAATATCACTGAAAATATGCATAATTTTGTGTCATTTTATTTTTTTTGTCATGTTGAGTGTTTTTTTTCCAAGTGTTGCCAAGTTCACCCTTTAAATATGATGATCAGTGAATATCACTGAAAATATGCATAATTTTGTGTCATTTTATTTTTTTTGGCATGTTGAGTCTTTTTTTTCCAAGTGTTGCCAATTTCACCTTTTCAATATCATGATCAGTGAATATTTCTGAAAATATGCATAATTTTGTGCCATTTTATTTTTTTTGTCATGTTGAGTGTTTTTTTTCCAAGTGTTGCCAATTTCACCTTTTCAATATCATGATCAGTGAATATTACTGAAAATATGCATAATTTTGTGTCATTTTATTTTTTTTGTCATGTTGAGTGTTTTTTTTCCAAGTGTTGCCAAGTTCACCCTTTAAATATGATGATCAGTGAATATCACTGAAAATATGCATAATTTTGTGTCATTTTATTTTTTTTGTCATGTTGAGTGTTTTTTTTCCAAGTGTTGCCAATTTCACCTTTTCAATATGATGATCAGTGAATATTACTGAAAATATGCATAATTTTGTGTCATTTTATTTTTTTTGTCATGTTGAGTGTTTTTTTTCCAAGTGTTGCCAAGTTCACCCTTTAAATATGATGATCAGTGAATATCACTGAAAATATGCATAATTTTGTGTCATTTTATTTTTTTTGTCATGTTGAGTGTTTTTTTTCCAAGTGTTGCCAAGTTCACCCTTTAAATATGATGATCAGTGAATATCACTGAAAATATGCATAATTTTGTGTCATTTTATTTTTTTTGTCATGTTGAGTGTTTTTTTTCCAAGTGTTGCCAATTTCACCTTTTCAATATCATGATCAGTGAATATTACTGAAAATATGCATAATTTTGTGTCATTTTATTTTTTTTGTCATGTTGAGTGTTTTTTTTCCAAGTGTTGCCAATTTCACCTTTTCAATATCATGATCAGTGAATATTACTGAAAATATGCATAATTTTGTGTCATTTTATTTTTTTTGTCATGTTGAGTGTTTACTTTCCAAGTGTTGCCAATTTCACCTTTTCAATATCATGATTAGTGAATATCATTGAATTTATGCAAAATTTTGTTTTATTTTATTTTTTTATGTTAAGTTTTTTTTTTCATGCTTAATGACTGTTTTTTAATTGATAATGAACTATTCACACTTTTATGTAGTCTTAATTTTATTTTGTTAT
>JASXTE010000137.1:57500-60000 GCA_030280995.1 Hemileia vastatrix
AAGAGACACAAAAAAAAAAAATTCAAAAAAAAAATTTTTTTTAAAGAAAACACTTATCATTATTAGACTGTTGTGTTCATCACTCACAATTTGAAGAGCCAAAAAAAAAAAAAAAAAAAAAAAAAAAAAAAAAAAAATTAAAAATTAAAAGGAAATCACTAAGCACTATTAGACTGTTATATTTATCACTTACAATTTGAAGACACAAAAAAAAAAAAATTCAAAAAAAAAAAAAAATTCAAAAAAAAAAAAAAATTTCAGAAAATGATCTCACTAAGCATTATAAGACTGTAGTAGTGTGTATATACTGATTTTACAAAAAATATTTTTTTTTGCAATGTTGAGTGTTTTTTAACAAAGTGTTGCCAAGTTACCCATTTTAATATCCTGATCAGTGAATATCACTGAAAATATGCATAATGTAGTGTCATTTCAATTTTTTTGTCATGTTGAATGTGTTTTTCCAAGTGTTGCCAAGTTCAACATTTCAATATCATGATCAGTGAATATCAATGAAAATATGCATAATGTGGTGCCATTATAATTCTTTTGTCATGTTGAATGTTTTTATTCATAGTGCATCCAAATTCAACATTTCAATAATATGATCAGTAATTATCACTCACAATGTGAAGAGACACAAAAAAAAAAATTCAAAAAAAAAATTTTTTTTAAAGAAAACACTTATCATTATTAGACTGTTGTGTTCATCACTCACAATTTGAAGAGCCAAAAAAAAAAAAAAAAAAAAAAAAAAAAATTAAAAATTAAAAGGAAATCACTAAGCACTATTAGACTGTTGTATTTATCACTTACAATTTGAAGACACAAAAAAAAAAATTCAAAAAAAAAAAAAAATTCAAAAAAAAAAAAAATTTCAGAAAATGATCTCACTAAGCATTATAAGACTGTAGTAGTGTGTATATACTGATTTTACAAAAAAAATTTTCTTTGCAATGTTGAGTGTTTTTTAACAAAGTGTTGCCAAGTTACCCATTTTAATATCATGATCAGTGAATATCACTGAAAATATGCATAATGTAGTGTCATTTCAATTTTTTTGTCATGTTGAATGTGTTTTTCCAAGTGTTGCCAAGTTCAACATTTCAATATCATGATCAGTGAATATCAATGAAAATATGCATAATGTGGTGCCATTATAATTCTTTTGTCATGTTGAATGTTTTTATTCATAGTGCATCCAAATTCAACATTTCAATAATATGATCAGTGATTATCACTCACAATGTGAAGAGACACAAAAAAAAAAATTCAAAAAAAAAAATTTTTTTAAAGGAAAACACTTATCATTATTAGACTGTTGTGTTCATCACTCACAATTTGAAGAGCCAAAAAAAAAAAAAAAAAAAAAAAATTAAAAATTAAAAGGAAATCACTAAGCACTATTAGACTGTTGTATTTATCACTTACAATTTGAAAACACAAAAAAAAAAAAATTCAAAAAAAAAAAATTTCAAAAAAAAAAAAAAATTCAGAAAATGATCTCACTAAGCATTATTAGACTGTAGTAGTGTGTATATACTGATTTTACAAAAAAAATTTTTTTTGCAATGTTGAGTGTTTTTTAACAATGTGTTGCCAAGTTACCCATTTTAATATCATGATCAGTGAATATCACTGAAAATATGCATAATGTAGTGTCATTTCAATTTTTTTGTCATGTTGAATGTGTTTTTCCAAGTGTTGCCAAGTTCAACATTTCAATATCATGATCAGTGAATATCAATGAAAATATGCATAATGTGGTGCCATTATAATTCTTTTGTCATGTTGAATGTTTTTATTCATAGTGCATCCAAATTCAACATTTCAATAATATGATCAGTAATTATCACTCACAATGTGAAGAGACACAAAAAAAAAAAATTCAAAAAAAAAATTTTTTTTAAAGAAAACACTTATCATTATTAGACTGTTGTGTTCATCACTCACAATTTGAAGAGCCAAAAAAAAAAAAAAAAAAAAAAAAAAAAAAAAAAAAATTAAAAATTAAAAGGAAATCACTAAGCACTATTAGACTGTTATATTTATCACTTACAATTTGAAGACACAAAAAAAAAAAAATTCAAAAAAAAAAAAAAATTTCAGAAAATGATCTCACTAAGCATTATAAGACTGTAGTAGTGTGTATATACTGATTTTACAAAAAATATTTTTTTTTGCAATGTTGAGTGTTTTTTAACAAAGTGTTGCCAAGTTACCCATTTTAATATCCTGATCAGTGAATATCACTGAAAATATGCATAATTTTGTGTCATTTTATTTTTTTTGTCATGTTGAGTGTTTTTTTTCCAAGTGTTGCCAAGTTCACCCTTTAAATATGATGATCAGTGAATATCACTGAAAATATGCATAATTTTGTGTCATTTTATTTTTTTTGGCATGTTGAGTCTTTTTTTTCCAAGTGTTGCCAATTTCACCTTTTCAATATCATGATCAGTGAATATTTCTGAAAATATGCATAATTTTGTGCCATTTT
>JASXTE010000137.1:70000-72500 GCA_030280995.1 Hemileia vastatrix
GTGTATATACTGATTTTACAAAAAAAAATTTTTTTGCAATGTTGAGTGTTTTTTAACAAAGTGTTGCCAAGTTACCCATTTTAATATCATGATCAGTGAATATCACTGAAAATATGCATAATGTAGTGTCATTTCAATTTTTTTGTCATGTTGAATGTGTTTTTCCAAGTGTTGCCAAGTTCAACATTTCAATATCATGATCAGTGAATATCAATGAAAATATGCATAATGTGGTGCCATTATAATTCTTTTGTCATGTTGAATGTTTTTATTCATAGTGCATCCAAATTCAACATTTCAATAATATGATCAGTAATTATCACTCACAATGTGAAGAGACACAAAAAAAAAAATTCAAAAAAAAAATTTTTTTTAAAGAAAACACTTATCATTATTAGACTGTTGTGTTCATCACTCACAATTTGAAGAGCCAAAAAAAAAAAAAAAAAAAAAAAAAAAAATTTAAAATTAAAAGGAAATCACTAAGCACTATTAGACTGTTATATTTATCACTTACAATTTGAAGACACAAAAAAAAAAAAATTCAAAAAAAAAAAAAAATTCAAAAAAAAAAAAAATTCAAAAAAAAAAAAAAATTTCAGAACATGATCTCACTAAGCATTATAAGACTGTAGTAGTGTGTATATACTGATTTTACAAAAAATATTTTTTTTTGCAATGTTGAGTGTTTTTTAACAAAGTGTTGCCAAGTTACCCATTTTAATATCATGATCAGTGAATATCACTGAAAATATGCATAATGTAGTGTCATTTCAATTTTTTTGTCATGTTGAATGTGTTTTTCCAAGTGTTGCCAAGTTCAACATTTCAATATCATGATCAGTGAATATCAATGAAAATATGCATAATGTGGTGCCATTATAATTCTTTTGTCATGTTGAATGTTTTTATTCATAGTGCATCCAAATTCAACATTTCAATAATATGATCAGTAATTATCACTCACAATGTGAAGAGACACAAAAAAAAAAAATTCAAAAAAAAAATTTTTTTTAAAGAAAACACTTATCATTATTAGACTGTTGTGTTCATCACTCACAATTTGAAGAGCCAAAAAAAAAAAAAAAAAAAAAAAAAAAAAAAAAAAAATTAAAAATTAAAAGGAAATCACTAAGCACTATTAGACTGTTATATTTATCACTTACAATTTGAAGACACAAAAAAAAAAAAATTCAAAAAAAAAAAAAAATTCAAAAAAAAAAAAAAATTTCAGAAAATGATCTCACTAAGCATTATAAGACTGTAGTAGTGTGTATATACTGATTTTACAAAAAATATTTTTTTTTGCAATGTTGAGTGTTTTTTAACAAAGTGTTGCCAAGTTACCCATTTTAATATCCTGATCAGTGAATATCACTGAAAATATGCATAATGTAGTGTCATTTCAATTTTTTTGTCATGTTGAATGTGTTTTTCCAAGTGTTGCCAAGTTCAACATTTCAATATCATGATCAGTGAATATCAATGAAAATATGCATAATGTGGTGCCATTATAATTCTTTTGTCATGTTGAATGTTTTTATTCATAGTGCATCCAAATTCAACATTTCAATAATATGATCAGTAATTATCACTCACAATGTGAAGAGACACAAAAAAAAAAATTCAAAAAAAAAATTTTTTTTAAAGAAAACACTTATCATTATTAGACTGTTGTGTTCATCACTCACAATTTGAAGAGCCAAAAAAAAAAAAAAAAAAAAAAAAAAAAATTAAAAATTAAAAGGAAATCACTAAGCAATATTAGACTGTTGTATTTATCACTTACAATTTGAAGACACAAAAAAAAAAATTCAAAAAAAAAAAAAAAATCAAAAAAAAAAAAAATTTCAGAAAATGATCTCACTAAGCATTATAAGACTGTAGTAGTGTGTATATACTGATTTTACAAAAAAATTTTCTTTGCAATGTTGAGTGTTTTTTAACAAAGTGTTGCCAAGTTACCCATTTTAATATCATGATCAGTGAATATCACTGAAAATATGCATAATGTAGTGTCATTTCAATTTTTTTGTCATGTTGAATGTGTTTTTCCAAGTGTTGCCAAGTTCAACATTTCAATATCATGATCAGTGAATATCAATGAAAATATGCATAATGTGGTGCCATTATAATTCTTTTGTCATGTTGAATGTTTTTATTCATAGTGCATCCAAATTCAACATTTCAATAATATGATCAGTGATTATCACTCACAATGTGAAGAGACACAAAAAAAAAATTCAAAAAAAAAATTTTTTTTAAAGGAAAACACTTATCATTATTAGACTGTTGTGTTCATCACTCACAATTTGAAGAGCCAAAAAAAAAAAAAAAAAAAAAAAAATTAAAAATTAAAAGGAAATCACTAAGCACTATTAGACTGTTGTATTTATCACTTACAATTTGAAAACACAAAAAAAAAAAAATTCAAAAAAAAAAAATTTCAAAAAAAAAAAAAAATTCAGAAAATGATCTCACTAAGCATATTAGACTGTAG
>JASXTE010000137.1:82500-87500 GCA_030280995.1 Hemileia vastatrix
TGTATGTGTTATTTTTCTTTATTCTCCTTACTGTATTTTACTACACTGCAATTTATGCTGCATTTTGTCTTGAATGAATATTTTGTTGACATGATGAGTAAAATGATCATAATCATAAGCCATATAGGAAGAGCCATCTAGAGACAATAATTCTTTTTTGATAACTGATGTTGACCTTGAGATGTGAATTAACATTTCAATGGACCATCAGATTACACAATTTCTTTGTCTGAGATGATTATATTATTATTATTATTATACTTTACTACTGAAAAAATCATAAATATGAAAATGTTAATATATATATATATTTTTTCTGTTCATTTTAAATTGATTGGCACTAATGACTTGTGTCTTTATTGAAAAATCTTTAAAATAGGTTATATATATTTAATTTCAGTGATACCTTTCATCTGGGGCCATACCACAATGAACTTACCGCATCCCGTCTGATCTGCGCAGTCAAACATTGTAGGGCCGAGTCAGTAGTATGGTGGGGGACCACATGTGAATACTCTGGTGCCCCAGGTGACATTTGCTTTTTTGTTTGATATAAAAGTTTCATCAAAACAGAAACCATAACACCTTTCAAGAAAATATATTTAATTTTATTCACCTATCTTTCTATATGTAAATGACAAATCAAAAAACACTATAAAATATTTCTCAAAAAAAAAGTCTCCAAAATAGTAAAACAGTAAGCTTCATTAGATTTTGGTAAACATTTATCATTATTAGACTGTTGTGTTCATCACTCATAATTTGAAGAGCCAAAAAAAAAAAAAAAAAAAAATTAAAAATTAAAAATTAAAAGGAAATCACTAAGCACTATTAGACTGTTGTATTTATCACTTACAATTTGAAGACACAAAAAAAAAATTCAAAAAAAAAAAAAATTCAAAAAAAAAAAAATTTCAGAAAAAAAAAAAAATTTCAGAAAATGATCTCACTAAGCATTATAAGACTGTAGTAGTGTGTATATACTGATTTTACAAAAAAAAATTTTTTTGCAATGTTGAGTGTTTTTTAACAAAGTGTTGCCAAGTTACCCATTTTAATATCATGATCAGTGAATATCACTGAAAATATGCATAATGTAGTGTCATTTCAATTTTTTTGTCATGTTGAATGTGTTTTTCCAAGTGTTGCCAAGTTCAACATTTCAATATCATGATCAGTGAATATCAATGAAAATATGCATAATGTGGTGCCATTATAATTCTTTTGTCATGTTGAATGTTTTTATTCATAGTGCATCCAAATTCAACATTTCAATAATATGATCAGTAATTATCACTCACAATGTGAAGAGACACAAAAAAAAAAATTCAAAAAAAAAATTTTTTTTAAAGAAAACACTTATCATTATTAGACTGTTGTGTTCATCACTCACAATTTGAAGAGCCAAAAAAAAAAAAAAAAAAAAAAAAAAAAATTTAAAATTAAAAGGAAATCACTAAGCACTATTAGACTGTTATATTTATCACTTACAATTTGAAGACACAAAAAAAAAAAAATTCAAAAAAAAAAAAAAATTCAAAAAAAAAAAAAATTCAAAAAAAAAAAAAAATTTCAGAACATGATCTCACTAAGCATTATAAGACTGTAGTAGTGTGTATATACTGATTTTACAAAAAATATTTTTTTTTGCAATGTTGAGTGTTTTTTAACAAAGTGTTGCCAAGTTACCCATTTTAATATCATGATCAGTGAATATCACTGAAAATATGCATAATGTAGTGTCATTTCAATTTTTTTGTCATGTTGAATGTGTTTTTCCAAGTGTTGCCAAGTTCAACATTTCAATATCATGATCAGTGAATATCAATGAAAATATGCATAATGTGGTGCCATTATAATTCTTTTGTCATGTTGAATGTTTTTATTCATAGTGCATCCAAATTCAACATTTCAATAATATGATCAGTAATTATCACTCACAATGTGAAGAGACACAAAAAAAAAAAATTCAAAAAAAAAATTTTTTTTAAAGAAAACACTTATCATTATTAGACTGTTGTGTTCATCACTCACAATTTGAAGAGCCAAAAAAAAAAAAAAAAAAAAAAAAAAAAAAAAAAAATTAAAAATTAAAAGGAAATCACTAAGCACTATTAGACTGTTATATTTATCACTTACAATTTGAAGACACAAAAAAAAAAAAATTCAAAAAAAAAAAAAAATTCAAAAAAAAAAAAAAATTTCAGAAAATGATCTCACTAAGCATTATAAGACTGTAGTAGTGTGTATATACTGATTTTACAAAAAATATTTTTTTTTGCAATGTTGAGTGTTTTTTAACAAAGTGTTGCCAAGTTACCCATTTTAATATCCTGATCAGTGAATATCACTGAAAATATGCATAATGTAGTGTCATTTCAATTTTTTTGTCATGTTGAATGTGTTTTTCCAAGTGTTGCCAAGTTCAACATTTCAATATCATGATCAGTGAATATCAATGAAAATATGCATAATGTGGTGCCATTATAATTCTTTTGTCATGTTGAATGTTTTTATTCATAGTGCATCCAAATTCAACATTTCAATAATATGATCAGTAATTATCACTCACAATGTGAAGAGACACAAAAAAAAAAATTCAAAAAAAAAATTTTTTTTAAAGAAAACACTTATCATTATTAGACTGTTGTGTTCATCACTCACAATTTGAAGAGCCAAAAAAAAAAAAAAAAAAAAAAAAAAAAAATTAAAAATTAAAAGGAAATCACTAAGCACTATTAGACTGTTGTATTTATCACTTACAATTTGAAGACACAAAAAAAAAAATTCAAAAAAAAAAAAAAATTCAAAAAAAAAAAAAATTTCAGAAAATGATCTCACTAAGCATTATAAGACTGTAGTAGTGTGTATATACTGATTTTACAAAAAAAATTTTCTTTGCAATGTTGAGTGTTTTTTAACAAAGTGTTGCCAAGTTACCCATTTTAATATCATGATCAGTGAATATCACTGAAAATATGCATAATGTAGTGTCATTTCAATTTTTTTGTCATGTTGAATGTGTTTTTCCAAGTGTTGCCAAGTTCAACATTTCAATATCATGATCAGTGAATATCAATGAAAATATGCATAATGTGGTGCCATTATAATTCTTTTGTCATGTTGAATGTTTTTATTCATAGTGCATCCAAATTCAACATTTCAATAATATGATCAGTGATTATCACTCACAATGTGAAGAGACACAAAAAAAAAAATTCAAAAAAAAAATTTTTTTTAAAGGAAAACACTTATCATTATTAGACTGTTGTGTTCATCACTCACAATTTGAAGAGCCAAAAAAAAAAAAAAAAAAAAAAAAATTAAAAATTAAAAGGAAATCACTAAGCACTATTAGACTGTTGTATTTATCACTTACAATTTGAAAACACAAAAAAAAAAAAATTCAAAAAAAAAAAATTTCAAAAAAAAAAAAAAATTCAGAAAATGATCTCACTAAGCATTATTAGACTGTAGTAGTGTGTATATACTGATTTTACAAAAAAAATTTTTTTTGCAATGTTGAGTGTTTTTTAACAATGTGTTGCCAAGTTACCCATTTTAATATCATGATCAGTGAATATCACTGAAAATATGCATAATGTAGTGTCATTTCAATTTTTTTGTCATGTTGAATGTGTTTTTCCAAGTGTTGCCAAGTTCAACATTTCAATATCATGATCAGTGAATATCAATGAAAATATGCATAATGTGGTGCCATTATAATTCTTTTGTCATGTTGAATGTTTTTATTCATAGTGCATCCAAATTCAACATTTCAATAATATGATCAGTAATTATCACTCACAATGTGAAGAGACACAAAAAAAAAAAATTCAAAAAAAAAATTTTTTTTAAAGAAAACACTTATCATTATTAGACTGTTGTGTTCATCACTCACAATTTGAAGAGCCAAAAAAAAAAAAAAAAAAAAAAAAAAAAAAAAAAAAAATTAAAAATTAAAAGGAAATCACTAAGCACTATTAGACTGTTATATTTATCACTTACAATTTGAAGACACAAAAAAAAAAAAATTCAAAAAAAAAAAAAAATTCAAAAAAAAAAAAAAATTTCAGAAAATGATCTCACTAAGCATTATAAGACTGTAGTAGTGTGTATATACTGATTTTACAAAAAATATTTTTTTTTGCAATGTTGAGTGTTTTTTAACAAAGTGTTGCCAAGTTACCCATTTTAATATCCTGATCAGTGAATATCACTGAAAATATGCATAATTTTGTGTCATTTTATTTTTTTTGTCATGTTGAGTGTTTTTTTTCCAAGTGTTGCCAAGTTCACCCTTTAAATATGATGATCAGTGAATATCACTGAAAATATGCATAATTTTGTGTCATTTTATTTTTTTTGGCATGTTGAGTCTTTTTTTTCCAAGTGTTGCCAATTTCACCTTTTCAATATCATGATCAGTGAATATTTCTGAAAATATGCATAATTTTGTGCCATTTTATTTTTTTTGTCATGTTGAGTGTTTTTTTTCCAAGTGTTGCCAATTTCACCTTTTCAATATCATGATCAGTGAATATTACTGAAAATATGCATAATTTTGTGTCATTTTATTTTTTTTGTCATGTTGAGTGTTTTTTTTCCAAGTGTTGCCAAGTTCACCCTTTAAATATGATGATCAGTGAATATCACTGAAAATATGCATAATTTTGTGTCATTTTATTTTTTTTGTCATGTTGAGTGTTTTTTTTCCAAGTGTTGCCAATTTCACCTTTTCAATATGATGATCAGTGAATATTACTGAAAATATGCATAATTTTGTGTCATTTTATTTTTTTTGTCATGTTGAGTGTTTTTTTTCCAAGTGTTGCCAAGTTCACCCTTTAAATATGATGATCAGTGAATATCACTGAAAATATGCATAATTTTGTGTCATTTTATTTTTTTTGTCATGTTGAGTGTTTTTTTTCCAAGTGTTGCCAAGTTCACCCTTTAAATATGATGATCAGTGAATATCACTGAAAATATGCATAATT
>JASXTE010000137.1:97500-100000 GCA_030280995.1 Hemileia vastatrix
AAAAAAAAAAATTCAAAAAAAAAAAAAAATTCAAAAAAAAAAAAAATTCAAAAAAAAAAAAAAATTTCAGAACATGATCTCACTAAGCATTATAAGACTGTAGTAGTGTGTATATACTGATTTTACAAAAAATATTTTTTTTTGCAATGTTGAGTGTTTTTTAACAAAGTGTTGCCAAGTTACCCATTTTAATATCATGATCAGTGAATATCACTGAAAATATGCATAATGTAGTGTCATTTCAATTTTTTTGTCATGTTGAATGTGTTTTTCCAAGTGTTGCCAAGTTCAACATTTCAATATCATGATCAGTGAATATCAATGAAAATATGCATAATGTGGTGCCATTATAATTCTTTTGTCATGTTGAATGTTTTTATTCATAGTGCATCCAAATTCAACATTTCAATAATATGATCAGTAATTATCACTCACAATGTGAAGAGACACAAAAAAAAAAAATTCAAAAAAAAAATTTTTTTTAAAGAAAACACTTATCATTATTAGACTGTTGTGTTCATCACTCACAATTTGAAGAGCCAAAAAAAAAAAAAAAAAAAAAAAAAAAAAAAAAAAAATTAAAAATTAAAAGGAAATCACTAAGCACTATTAGACTGTTATATTTATCACTTACAATTTGAAGACACAAAAAAAAAAAAATTCAAAAAAAAAAAAAAATTCAAAAAAAAAAAAAAATTTCAGAAAATGATCTCACTAAGCATTATAAGACTGTAGTAGTGTGTATATACTGATTTTACAAAAAATATTTTTTTTTGCAATGTTGAGTGTTTTTTAACAAAGTGTTGCCAAGTTACCCATTTTAATATCCTGATCAGTGAATATCACTGAAAATATGCATAATGTAGTGTCATTTCAATTTTTTTGTCATGTTGAATGTGTTTTTCCAAGTGTTGCCAAGTTCAACATTTCAATATCATGATCAGTGAATATCAATGAAAATATGCATAATGTGGTGCCATTATAATTCTTTTGTCATGTTGAATGTTTTTATTCATAGTGCATCCAAATTCAACATTTCAATAATATGATCAGTAATTATCACTCACAATGTGAAGAGACACAAAAAAAAAAATTCAAAAAAAAAATTTTTTTTAAAGAAAACACTTATCATTATTAGACTGTTGTGTTCATCACTCACAATTTGAAGAGCCAAAAAAAAAAAAAAAAAAAAAAAAAAAAAATTAAAAATTAAAAGGAAATCACTAAGCACTATTAGACTGTTGTATTTATCACTTACAATTTGAAGACACAAAAAAAAAAATTCAAAAAAAAAAAAAAATTCAAAAAAAAAAAAAATTTCAGAAAATGATCTCACTAAGCATTATAAGACTGTAGTAGTGTGTATATACTGATTTTACAAAAAAAATTTTCTTTGCAATGTTGAGTGTTTTTTAACAAAGTGTTGCCAAGTTACCCATTTTAATATCATGATCAGTGAATATCACTGAAAATATGCATAATGTAGTGTCATTTCAATTTTTTTGTCATGTTGAATGTGTTTTTCCAAGTGTTGCCAAGTTCAACATTTCAATATCATGATCAGTGAATATCAATGAAAATATGCATAATGTGGTGCCATTATAATTCTTTTGTCATGTTGAATGTTTTTATTCATAGTGCATCCAAATTCAACATTTCAATAATATGATCAGTGATTATCACTCACAATGTGAAGAGACACAAAAAAAAAAATTCAAAAAAAAAATTTTTTTTAAAGGAAAACACTTATCATTATTAGACTGTTGTGTTCATCACTCACAATTTGAAGAGCCAAAAAAAAAAAAAAAAAAAAAAAATTAAAAATTAAAAGGAAATCACTAAGCACTATTAGACTGTTGTATTTATCACTTACAATTTGAAAACACAAAAAAAAAAAAATTCAAAAAAAAAAAATTTCAAAAAAAAAAAAAAATTCAGAAAATGATCTCACTAAGCATTATTAGACTGTAGTAGTGTGTATATACTGATTTTACAAAAAAAATTTTTTTTGCAATGTTGAGTGTTTTTTAACAATGTGTTGCCAAGTTACCCATTTTAATATCATGATCAGTGAATATCACTGAAAATATGCATAATGTAGTGTCATTTCAATTTTTTTGTCATGTTGAATGTGTTTTTCCAAGTGTTGCCAAGTTCAACATTTCAATATCATGATCAGTGAATATCAATGAAAATATGCATAATGTGGTGCCATTATAATTCTTTTGTCATGTTGAATGTTTTTATTCATAGTGCATCCAAATTCAACATTTCAATAATATGATCAGTAATTATCACTCACAATGTGAAGAGACACAAAAAAAAAAAATTCAAAAAAAAAATTTTTTTTAAAGAAAACACTTATCATTATTAGACTGTTGTGTTCATCACTCACAATTTGAAGAGCCAAAAAAAAAAAAAAAAAAAAAAAAAAAAAAAAAAAAATTAAAAATTAAAAGGAAATCACTAAGCACTATTAGACTGTTATATTTATCACTTA
>JASXTE010000467.1:0-43742 GCA_030280995.1 Hemileia vastatrix
TCATTCTCATCCTCATCAGATCCATGAATCTCTCCAGCAATCTCATCTCCCTCATCCTGGCCTTCAATATATGCATAGAGCTTCCATTAGTGGGCCTATCCCCACTCATGGGATCTATCCTCCTCCAAATTCAAGCTTTCTTCCTCACAATCATGGAGGGAATGCTCCTCCTCACGCCGATCAGATGGCTGCTTGGGCAAACGCTACTGGGGGAGCTAGGCCTCATACTGCAGATGGCATGTTTGGCCATTTTGGTGGTTTCCCAGCTTGGAGTGCGATGGGAGGATTTGGTGAGTAAAAATCGAAGTGAAATGGGGGATTGATCAATTGGAGAAGTTACTTCATTCAAAAGGGACAACTGGAGACGAGGATGGGACAAGAGCTTGTGTGCTGCGAGGAATCGTGGCTTCGAATTAAATCCTCTTGCTTTCCTTATTCGAAGGAATCTGATCTTTGACTGCCGATCGTGTAATCTAACATGCTATTTCCTCATTCAATCTATTTTCCTCGAATCAGATTATCGCGGTCCAAGAGCTTCGACTGGTTCGATCGCAGGTTCAGTAGCCTCTCCTCCTCCTCCTCATCAAAGAATCTTTTCTCACATGTCGGAAGAAGACCAACTTCAACATCAACATCATCATCAACAACATCCACCTTATCCTCATCAACACCAAGATCGTTCGAATTCCATCGCTTCTGGTTCTGGAGCTATGTTGGGAGAGGAAGAAGGAAATCATTCTTTCGAATCGAACAATGACGGAAATCAAAATCATCAACAACAACATCAAGAAGGTGGAGTTCCAGTCAAGAAAAGACCTAGAAGAAGATATGATGAGATTGAAAGACTTTATACTTGTGGTTGGCAAGGTTGCGCTAAATCTTATGGTACTTTGAATCATTTGAACGCTCATGTTAGCATGCAGAAACATGGAGAAAAGAGAAGTCCGACTGGTGAGTTTACGTTGCATATTCGAACATTCATTAGAGAAGTTCGAAGGAAGTCTCGAGAAATTTTGGAATGATTTGACTGATTCGCTTCCCCTCTCTCTACTCTCTACACTCTCTCGCATCAACAGAATTCAAAGAAATGAGAAGAGCTTGGCGCAAAGGGAAACGAGAAGAAGAACAACGTAGACAGCAAGCTTTGGCCAAAGCCAATGAAGAAGCCATTGTCAGAGCGAAAATGGCAGCTCATTTTGATCCAAACTTGGGAGGAGGAGATGGAGGAGGAGGATCCGGTTCGAATTTCTCGATTCCAGCTGGAATGGCTCCACCACCTCCTAGCAATACTCATACAGTCTTTTCTCCTGCTCACGCTCATCCTCATCCTCAAGGTGGAAATATGCATCATCCATTCTCGATTCCAAGTCATTCAGCTCATCCTTTACCACCACCTCCTCATGGACATGGATCGATGGGAGCTCCTCCTCCTCAAATCTATCAACAAATGAATCGATATTCCTTTTCGGGTGCAAATGGAAATGGTAATGGTGGTGAAGGTTCACCTTCTTTCAATAATGAATCGGATCATCATCAATCTCAAAATAATCATAACGATGCCAGACCTTTCACTTCTGCTGGTCAGCATCAACATCCAGTCGCTTATCTTCTTTCAGCTCATCGTGGAAGTATTTAGGTTTCAAGATTCGCTTTCTCGTCATGCTTTTCTTCCAATCGATTATCCTCTTATCCAACTCAATTCGCTATTATTGGTCTAACTTTTGCTTCCAACTTCGAAATTCAAAGAACCAACGATTAAGCTTCCCTCCTTTTTCTTGTTCGATTTCTACCAAGTCTTTCGGTTTCCAAACATCCATGTCTATTTTTCATCAATTTTCTTTTTGAACCTATACCCTTTCTCTCCTCATTACAACTACGAATCATTTCTTTTCTCATTATCTGCTCTTAAGAATCTCGAAACTATTAAAAGACGCTTCTTTTCCCTTTCCTTTCCTTTTCAGTTTAACTTTTTCCCCGATATGGCTGCCTCTATTTTCTTCTCCTTCCTCTTCTTGTACTTTGCCCCTAGTGTCTAATCTCTGTTCTCTTTTCCCATTCTCCTGATATGTTCTTTTACTGCTTCAAATTACCACAGCTCTTCCGAAGTTCTCTGATAACATCTCTTGTGCTTTGTTTTCTTTCTTCTCGCGGTCTGTCATAAGAGCGTCACTCACGCTGAGAAGCGACAGATTGAGAAGCTTGTATTAGCGGGAAGGAGCTCTACTAGGACAGAAGAAGAAGAAGACAAGACAATGTGTGATTCTATACGAGAGTGCGAATGCTTGCAGATTGCTATCAAGGTGCATTAATGGAGTGAGAGATGTAGGGAACAAAAGAAGAGAAACAATAATCGTCCGTTTTCGAGAGAGGTAACAGAGGGGGAGTTTTTTTTTGGAGTTTTTTTTTTGGCGCTTTTTGGAGTAACTGGAGTCGATGGGAGATGAAAAGACTAATGATTATTAGTGCTCTTCGAATTACATACTACAGAAGATGCGGATAATTGGACGACCTGCGCCTACTTTTTCGAGATTGCAGAAGTAATCGAGATATTCATGAGAATCTTCGACGTCTCAGACTGTCTGTTGCAGATTCGCTTCTTTCTTGAGGCTCGGCGGAATGTTGACGATCCGATGGAGTTGGGATTGCAAGTCTATCAGAGGAGGACCTGAATTGAGTTACGTTTTGTTGATGATGGCTTTGATATTGATGTTGCGATTGAAGATATACTTGTGGATGTGGATGTGGATGTTGATGACGGATCGATGGAAATGAACCTGAAAAAGAATAAGCGCTATGTGGTTGAGAATAAGGTGAAGTGAAGCTTGCGTTCGTATTTTGAGAAGGATAGGATTGGTAATGCGAATTTGATGATCTCTGATGCTTTGATGATCTCTGATGCTGAGCTGAAAGATGATCGAGATTGTCCAAGCTTCTTGAAGTAAGGAAGGGAGTTGAACCTGCACTTCGACTGTGGCGATCAGCTCTGTAGGGAGGGGCTGAAGAAGGAGTTGGAGCTTCCGAGGAGATCAAGGAAGAGATCGACATGCTCTGAATTCTACCGCTTTGTACTAAGAGCTGGAGAAGGTAGAGAGTCGCTTGAGGTTGAGATCGGACTTGTTTGAAGTGAATTGATCTGGTTGCGATTGAAGTCAGAGCTTGAGAAGGAGCTTGATGACCAGGTTGGCTCGGGTTCGGATTGTTGATGATCGGAGACTGAACGTGATTTCTGAACCACGACCTTGGTACCAGGACCGATGGCTGGAACATTCTTTTTGACTTTGAGGGAAGCAGTCCCTCTTCAGCTCCTTTCTCAATTCTTTGAGGTCTCTAAGCGCCTTCTTCTCTGCTTCGCTCATCGAGTCCTTGATGACTACGTCGTCACTTTCATCTTCTTCCGTTTCATTGGAGGCTGAAACGGCCTGAGAAGTAGAAGTGGAAGTGGAGGTGGAAGTAGAAGTAGAGCCTGCTTCCTTGGCTCGTCGACACATTTTGACCCATTGAAGTCCACAAGCATTGCAGAGAGTTCGAAGTCCAGTTGGTCCTTTGCGCCATTCTGTGAGAGTCAGAGGGGGCAGAGAAGAGTAGGATTCGATTAGCAAGACTGAAATTAGACGATCGACGAGCTGGTCGTCTAGCTGAGAGCTCGAGGCAGGAGTTGATTTTGCCTTTTCCAAACTCACCAGGCGTTTCCGTAGCTCCACAGCCAAGGCATAATTGATGATGCTCATTCGTTCTTTTCCTCTTTCGGACAGACTGTTAGAAGTAGAATGGGGGAGAGAGACGAGGATTGAGAAAGCGAAGGTCAGAAACGAGCCAAGTGACCGCATCGAGCTCGAACTGAGAAAGTGAACTACAACTCTCGACTTACCTGTACTCGTCTCCTTCTTCCCATGACCTCACTCTTCCAATCCTCTGTGCCTTCATCCTGATTTTCAAATGTTCGGCTTTCTAAGTCGAAGTTGGGTCCCGCTGCTGGCGATCTTGACTTTGAGCCACCTGATGCAAATCGAGACCTTGGATGGATCTCTTGCTCGTCTCCTACGCTCTCGTGCATTGAAACAGAGCTCGAAGAGGAAGAGTCGGATCCTTGACCACTTTGACGTCGAGGGAGAGGAGCTGGTAATCCCATGAATGATCGAGTTCCTTCGAGATCTCGATCGATTCTTGAGTCTCTTTCGAATCCATGAGGACGGTATTCACCAGCCGAATGAGCAAAGTTTCCAATTGATAGAGATGGTGAAGTAGTAGAAGAATAGCTTGATCCACCTGCAGCTCGATCTTCTCCTCTAGAGCTGGCATCGGCATTGAAGAACGGTAGAATTCTGTCTTCCCTCGAGTTTGAAGGGATGGATCTTGATACTCCTCGGCGAAAAGGTTCACTTTCTGGTCCTCTGGAGAATGGAAAGTCTCTGCTTGCGATTTGGGTGGCTGGTGAAGGTGAAGGATCCAAACGACTGAGATGATCACCACCAAAGCTTGAAGATCTCATTGCCAATTGTTCCGAAATCGACTTTGGACTGGATGATGAAGACCTATGGAATCTCTCAGATATCCTCGTGTCTAGATCAGACGATCCCGACAAAAGACCTGACCGAGGATCTCTTCCAAACGGCACGGTTGAGCTTGAATGGGCTGTTGAGCTCGAATGAAGGAGATCAGTGATGGCAGAGATGGACGGAAGTCTAGTTGTTTGAAGCATCGAATTTGCGTTTGGTCTAGAGGTGTTTGTGGTAGTTGAAGAAGAAGTTGAAGAGGAAGAAGAAGAGAGAGGAAAGGAAACTGTTCCGGATGGAGATCTTGCTGAATCTGGTCTAGCTTCGTGACTTGAAGAGGTCCCGGCTTGATCTTGTTCAACGACGTCGATAGAGGCTTGTGAGTTCGTCCCACTGACCGTTTCCCGATACTGAATAGGTGGACAGGATGCAGGAAGCTTTGAAGTCGATGCTGAAAGGTTGGTAATAGAAGATGTCGAATCCGTCGGGAGGTTAGAGGTCCCAGAAGGAGTCTTATCTCGCATAAGCCAGTCGAAGGTGAAAGGCGAAGGCGAAGGAGTGAAAAGATGATCGAGAGTTGTGTGAAGAGAACAGAATGAAGAAGAGGAGGAGTCAAGGAGAATTATGGCTGGCCGAGCGGTCTAGAAGGGGAGGGGAGATCTGGCCTTTAAGTCTGTAGGAAGAGCTCTTTTGCGAAGGATCTTGGACGTTTGAGATTTGAAAGACTGGTTTGGTTTGGTCTGTTGTTGAGCCTGCAGAGAATCCGAATGCAGAGAAAGAAAAGATTCAACGTCTTGAACAAGGAAAAGCAAGAATGAGGAAGAAGAAGATGGTATGATGGAAAGAAAGGAAGAAGGAAAGACTCCAAAGTCGTTGTCTCGTTGCTTTCGAGATCATTCACCTTTTTTACGTAAAACTGATCGACACGAAAGAAGTTCAGGCCCCCAAGCGAAGGACCAACTGGACTCGGAAAGAAACAACAGGACTGGTCGAGAATAGAAGTGCACCCTTAATTCGAGAGAGAGAGAAAGTTGGAGAGGCAGGGCGGGCCAAAGAAGGAGAGGTGGACGAGAGAGAGGCCCAGAGAAGAGAGAGGTTTCGGGACTCGTCGTCTCCTGTTCTGAGTTATTTCTGGGTTTGAAACGCTTCATTTACGTTGCCTAGATTGACAGCTTTGATTGTGGTTGCTTCTGCTCGAGAGGCTCATCAAAACGCACGCCTCGCGGGCTCAGCGCCTCCTCCGTCTGTTCATCGATTTCCCACCCAAATTTTAGCTGTCAATACGTCAAAGATAGGTCCCGAGAGACCATGTGGTTATCTAGCCGAATCTGAGTTCAATTTCGCCGAATCAAAACAACAGGAGACGAACAGCGGAACAGGGCTGGATTGGCTCTCTTCCCTCCTTCTCGAACCATTTCTTCGATGCTTGTGTTCAGATTGGAATTCAAAACTACAAATCTTGTCCAAAAGAAGAAAACGTAGGTGAAACAGATGACAAGCAAGAGCCACTTTTTGGGTCTCCGGCTTTCTCACTATCAGATCCGTTAATCTTTCGGCTTACTCTCTCGGGAAACTCTCGATCAAACTCATCCAAACAGATCAAACAAACAAATTCTGCTGATGCGCTGATGTGAGACAGTTTTGAATTCATCTGATGCACATGTGGGCACAGAAAATAGGTTTCTTTCTCCCCAACGTCCCTCTCATGGCGGGGTGTGAAAGGAGGCACGAAGTACGGAGTAGGCTCAACCGACTCGAAAAGCTGGTGGAAGGTGATGGAACTGGAGCTGAAATTGAATCCAGGAGCCAAGGTATCAACGAAGTCTTCAACACTCAAGGCAAGGTACCAAGATATCAAGCTTGTCAAGACTTTGATCTCTCAAGCAAGATAGTATTGTATGTAATCAGAAACGCTCAAGATCTCGAGCTCTCCCGTGTTCCTCAGCCACACAAATCTCAAGCTTGGCTCCTAGAGATTCGCTGCTGAAGCACTCTGAGAGCCTGAGAAAATCAGCTCAAATGAGTTCTGTTTTTGGTTTGAGAAGTTTGACCTCGGAGGTATCTGAACATCGGAGAGTCGTCTTGGGAAGGCCAACAAGGTCGAGGCCCTCCACTCTCGTCCCGCATCTTCTGAGTTGGATACACACTCAGCGAATGATGTCTACCGAGTTATCCTTCTGCAGTATGTATTGATATGTTGAGTTAGAAAACGTAGTCGGATCCGTTCCCAAGCTTCGTCATTCGAAGACATGAGAGCTGGCAGCCTTGGGTAAATGAGAAGAAGATTCAAAATGGTTCCCATCGATCGTTGCTTCTGTACATACTCCTTCCTGCCAATGTAGAAATCTATCATTCGATTTATTCTTGAGAGCTCGAGGTAGGTCGTGCATCAGAATGATGAAGTGCGGTTCTCAATAATAAGAGCGGTCTACAGTGGCAAGAAAGAGTTGAGAAAGGAGACACTGAACACGACAGGTGTGAGGAAGAGAAAAAGCGGAATCAAAAGAAGTGTGCAGAACAATAAAAAAGAGTAGGGATCACGGAAAAGAAAAGAGAGTAGGAGCCGGTAGACAGAATTGGAGCCAACTTCTCTAATCATCGAAATCATCATCATCGTCATCTTCTTCATCTTCGTCCTCGTCAGAGATCACATACTTGACTGGCTTCTTCTTTTCTCTCCCAGCGGCTCTAGGTTTGACTGGAGATGAAGAGATGATGACGCTATCGTTGCCTTCGTCTTCACTCTCTTCATCGTCGTCGAAAGAGAAAGCTTTGCTTTTACCTTTACCTTTGGCAGCAGAAGTAGATCCAGTAGATTTGGCACTAGCATTGGAGACGTTACGAGATTTAGGAGCCCCAGCTTTTGCTTTTGGTTTGGACTTGGAGTTGACCATGTAATCTTCAGAATCTCCATCCATATCGACGTCGATCGGATCTGCTACTTTTCCTTTCTTTCTTGGAGGAGAGCTAGAAGCCTTGTCAGCAGCAGCTTTGGCTTTACCAGCTACCGAAGTGGCTTTCGATTTGGCTTGAGCCTTGGATTTGGAAGAAGAAGAAGCTCCAGTTCCAGACATGAGACGAGCTAGATCGTCATCGTCCAATCCGGATCCACCAGATTCGGTTTGAGAAGGTGCAGGTCTCTTTGATCCAGAAGCAGCACTGGTAGATGGGATACGAGGCTTTGGATTCATAGAAGCTTTCTTCTTTGGAGGAGAGATGACGAACTCGTCTGATTCGTCGTCAAGGACGTCGACATCGGATTCGTCGTCAGAGTCCTTGAGAACCTTACGAGCCTTTGCTCCTGCTTTGGCAGCTTTCTTGACTGGAGCCTTTCCCTTCTTGACCTTTCCTACGTCTTTGAGACGACGTTCGTCTTCGATGAGCAGATCCTGAGAAGGGAGAAGAGAGAGAGATCGAAGAAGTCAGCTTCTATCAATCGATCCTGATGAGACATCCTCAATTCAACAGCATTCGGGACTCGACACTCACCTCCCATTGAGCTAAGAAAGCATCGAGATCTTCCTCCCAAAGATCTTGAGGCTTACGACCGAGGAGAGCCTTCAATTCAGCTTCTCTCTCGTCACGTTGAGCGAGAAGACGATCGACCTGTGTTGTCGAACAGAGATAAAGAGCAAAGATAAAACGGTCAGCATGAGTACAGAGATGCCAACGAATCAACAGAGCAGAATCTATGCTCACCTTTTCCTTAGTCAGATTGTAAATAGCCATCCCAAGCAAGTAATCAAAGTCGGTAGAGGTTCCAGTGTCTGGTTCATCGTCTTCGCTTGCATTGTCATCGACGTCGGCAGCTACGTGAGCTTTGGCTTGCTTTGGGAAGGGACGGAAGTCCTTTTCCCTGAGCTCAGCTACGAGATCCTTACGTTTGCGATTGTTGACGATGAGCTCCTTCTTGACGATCATGAGGACGAAACGAGCTTGGTTGGACAGACGTTCGTAGAGATTCTCTAGCTCCTTGACCAAGTGAGCCTTACGCTTTTGGTAATGACTCAAACGAAGAGGATAGAAGTCGTCCAAGATCTCTTCCGGAGTAGAGTACTTCTTGATCTTTCCTTCAGAGTCGAAGAGAACCATGTTGCTGGTAGAGACGGAACTGGTCATCTTGAAGAAAGCTTCGGCTCCTTTGACTTCGAGTTCAGCAGCACCTTTGGGATTGAGTTCAATGATGAAGTTGACAGTGGTATCAGTGTGGTACTCCTTGTATTCCTGTGAGATGTTGGAACGGACAGTAGGTGAGAAAGTAAAAGGTCAGCGTAGACTCTTCGAGACTATGCGGAGAGAGTGTCTCAGATCTTTGGTCAGAGAACAGCGAAGGAATGCTTACCTTGATAGTAGGTTGAACCTTTTCACTGCCCATGACACGCTCTTCCAAACCTTCCTTGTATGAAGAAGTCCAAACCTTGATTGGTAATTCAGAGATTTCCCAAGTCTTGTCGTTGAGTTGAGTGATTCTACCTTTGACTTCAAACTTGTGAGTTGCACTTTGATTGATTTCCCCAGTGAATCCACGATACCATGGCTTCATTGGAACGTAGACTTCTCCATTCATACGTCTACGAAGGTTAGCTACGATGTCCTTTGGATTGAAGTTTGGAATGTAGGTACTCCAACCAGTTCCAATTCCTTCTCCACCATTGATGAGAACTAGAGGCAGGACTGGCATGTACATTCGGGTTCGATACTTTGGCCATCATCAGTCAGATAAGTGAGGAGAGCATCGTCTGCAGAATGGAACAGAGTTCTAGTGATGGGAGGAATGTTTGTGAAAATGTAACGAGCCGAAGCAGCGTCTTTTCCTCCCATACCTCTAGTTCCGAATTGACCATTTGGAGAAAGAATGTTGACGTTGTTGGATCCACAGAAGTCTTGAGCTAGACCTACGATGGTTTGAGTCAGAGAGACTTCACCATGATGGTAAGCGGAATGCTCAGAGACGTAACCAGCCAGTTGAGCTACCTTGATCTCAGCTTTCAACTTTCTCTTGAAGCATCCGAATAGAACCTTACGTTGACCGGGTTTGAGACCGTCTACCATGTTCGGAATGGAACGAGCGCAATCAGCGATGGAGAAGAGAATCAATTCACGATTGATGAAGTCCTTGTATGGAACTTTCGCGATATTGTGGTCGAGGTAGGTTCCAGGCTGAAGGGGGTGGTAGAGAAAAGAACAAGAAGAGAGAGAAAGAGATCAGTACGACAGCTGAAAGAATCGAGAAAGTGGAATCGAAGAATCCACTCTCGGAAGTCGAACACAATCGAGTCAAAATCACTCACGACAAAGTCACGCAACCATTCCTTACGATCATCAGCTTTCTTCTTGTTGAAGGCAAGATCGATGAGTTCTCTATCACCAGGTTGAGTAGTTTCAAAAGGAAGCATGTGCTTGTTCATAGCCCTAAAGTATTTCTTTGCGTCTTGAGAAGTACTAGTACCCAAACCCTTGAAATACTTGATGACCCAACCTTTTCCGTCATTGTTCATCTCTTTCCAAGTCTCGTATTCTGGAAGAGTGAAGAATGATAGCTCTTGCTTTCCTTTGGTCACTTTGACGATAGGAGTGATGAATTCAACCAGGAAGTTTGGTAGTTTCAGAAGAGAAGGGTAGAAGTGATCGAAGAGATTGATGATGAGACCTTTGATATGGGATCCATCATGATCCTGGAGAGATAAACGAGAAAGAGAAATAGAGAACGAGTAAGAATTGGAAGGAGGAGAGGATTGAAGCAGTGCTCTTCTCAACTCACTTGATCAGTCATGATCATCAAACTTCCGTATCTGAGACTGTCGGTACTCATGTACTGTTTACTAGTCTGTAAACCCATAATCTGTTTGATGTGATTGATTTCAGTATTCTTCATGATTTGATCATGACTAGCTTCACGAACGTTCAGCAGTTTTCCACGTAGAGGGAAGACTCCATAATTGTCTCTTCCGACTTCGGTCAAACCTGAGACAGCCAAAGCTTTGGCGGAATCTCCTTCGGTGAGAATCAGAGTACATTCGGATCCTTTACGAGTTCCAGCGTTGTTGGCATCTTCCAGTTTGGTGATTCCAGAGATACTAAAGGACGAGAGAGAGAGGTGAAAGAAGAGAGGTGAAAATCGTCAGAGCCATCGATGATGAGAAGGGAGCTGATCATCAGTCAAAGCTAAACTTACCGAGTACGTTTGTGACCATCAGTTCTCTTCATTTGTCTTTCTTGAGCAGACTTTGCCATCGAAAGAATCTGTTCCATGACTCCAGACTTGGCGACTGAGGTTTGGAGAAGGACAAGAGGAAACGAAAACGAGGGTCGAGTAATCAGTTTCATGTCACAAAGAGAGAAAGAATCGAAAAGTGAGACTGAAGTTTGACTTACCCTTCTTGAAGAACTCCTCGCTCATCTTCCATTTACTACCAAAGCTACTGACTTTCAAGGTCAATTGCTCTTTGGTTTGACCATCGAAAGTTGGGTTGACAATCTGACAATTGACGAATAACATTAATTGATCTTGAATAGCTTTAGTCTTCACTGGACCATTCTTCTTGTTCTTCTTTGCCAATTCGGCCAACTTGTTGACGATTTGAGTCTCGACGTGCTTTACGTGCTCACCTCCTTTGATGGTAGCGATGTTGTTGACGAAGGAGATTTGACGAGGTTGTTCATCAGAAATAGCGAAAGCTACTTCCCAAAGCTTTCCTTTATCTTCGACAGCTTCGTAAACAATGGTTGGTTTTTTTCCAGTTGCTGCAGGACCAGTAAATGAAATGTCACCGTTTTCATCTGGTTTGGCACCTGCAGTACTCAATTCTGCAATAGCGTTGACGTACATTTCGACGTAGGTCTTGAAGTTCTTGACCTTTAATCTTTCCTTGTTCAAAGTCACCTTGATATCTTTGACAGTTCCAGCCATATCGTAAACTCTCTTCATCATCAAACCTTCGATATCATCGTCGATACTCTCCATCTTGAATCTAGCCAAATCAGGTTTGAAAGTGATACAAGTGAACTCTTCCTTCTTTGAATTCTTCGTAATCTTCGGTTTACCGATCTTTGACATGTTGTCAGAGAAGACTTGACGATACTTTTGTTCACTATCTCTGTCTGCTGTTTCGACGACGAATTCAGTGGAGTAAATGTTTGCCAATTTAGCTCCATAACCATTCCTACCACCAGTAACCTTTTCTTCGTCATCGTCGTAATTGGAAGAAGTCAATAAATTTCCAAAGATCAGTTCTGGAATGTAAATCTTTTCCTTTTCGTGGATTTGAATTGGAATTCCCTTTCCGTTGTTCCAGACTGAGATACTTCCTTCTTCCTTGTTGATGGTGACTCTGAGTTCAGTCATGGATGGATCACGAACTTTGTTATCGGCTGCATTGACTAGAATCTCATCGAAGATCTTGTAGAAACCTGGAACGTAAGTGGTTTGACTGGAGAGAGAGAACAAGAGGAGGGGAGCAGATTGAAGAGAGAGTTGTCAGCGATTGACAAGATCACCTGTCGATCATGAAGAGATAACATTACTCACCGAAGAGCCATCTGCTTGGCTTTTGGATCATATACCCAGAGCTCTGACTTGTGCATCTCAACACTACCGATATAAGTATCAGGACGTTTAAGGACGTGCTCTAGTTGAGTCATCTGTAGAGAATGAGAAGAGAATAGAACATGTCAGCCAATGAGAATTGTGATTGAAAGATCATAATGAGAATCAAATGAGTTCTCTCGAGCTGGTAGGGAAGCAGAGGGAGTGTAGAGTAGGTAGTGAAGGAGAGGGAGGCCTCCCACCTCGATTTCGAGCGCATACATCCTATCATTTCAGGATGAAACGAATACCAGACGGCTTCCCATTGATCAGGAATGTCTTTCAAGCCATTTTCACGCTGGAATACGCGTGATTTGACAGACTGAGCAAGCATGTTTGAGACCAACACTCAAGCCCCCTCCCTTCTCTCCCTTGTCTGATTCCTCTCCTCTCCTTTGAGCTATCGATCTGAGACTGTGACTCACCTTTGTGTATGTTTCAGTAGCAGTCTTCTTACTTCCACTTGCTTTCTTTGGAGGAGCAGGAGCGTCGTCACTGTCATCTCCTCCAAAAGTCATTTCAACATCTGAATCTCCACCAGCATCATCTCCATCTGAATCAATGTCCATCTGGTTCGTCTTCTTTGCCAATGGTTTCTTTGCAGTAGCCTTGCTCGTCGAAGTTTTGCCCTTTGGAGCTGCTTTCGTTGCAGTCTTTGTTTGTGCCTTTGCCTTTGCTGACTTCTTTGGCTGTGGGATGAAGTCTTCAGAATCGTCAGAGGCGATAAAGTTGTCCTCTTCTGATGACATCTTGGTGGTTGATTGAGATCTTGAGGTAGAAAGGGAGAGAAGGGAAGGAGTGGTGAAAAGGGAAGTCAAGAAGGATGTTGTGTTATCCAAAATTGAATCGAAGCGAGGAAGCGAACGCAATGAGGCGAATGAAGTTTTCCCTTTCGTTAATCATTCCAGATCTGAGAAGTTCAGAGTCTTGGAAATTATTGCGAATGTTTGAAATAAAAAGTACAAATGAAAAATGTGATGCAGGAAGAGAAGGGGAAAGACTACTTTAGGGGTGAGGCAAGAAAACAGAGTGAAGCGAACATGAGAGACGGCCAGTCATCAGAACCGAGGCAAACTGTTGAGTTGATGGGTGATAAAGGTGAGTGATATCAATCTAGTGATCCATGAAAGAAGGTAGAAAGGAGAAAGAAGGGGAAAAGAAGAGCGCATTAGTTTCGAGCTTGTAATTGAGAAAGTCTCCTTGACGCCTTCTAGCTGTCAATTTTCTTCTCCAACCAATCCACGAGAGCAACAAAAAGTATCAGTAAAAGATTTTTCATCTGGTCAATCAAACCAACATTCGCCGGCAAGCGAAGAATTTGACCCTCCGATTAAAAGAGGGAGTTTGATCGACTTTCAGTCGCAAATTACATTAAGTACCATCATTCTAATTTGTTGCTCATTTGCCATGGAAACTAGACTTGGAGGTAGTGACTCACCTTGTGAGTTCAACTAGAACTAGAAGAGGTTAAAATTAAGAGAATCATTCTTCATGACATCAAGAGTTGCAGAGCTAACTCTTCATCATCTTGAACAGATCTATCCTTCTTGGATTTCTTCTTCTTCGGTTTCGAGACTGTCTCTTCAACTTGATCTGCTCTTCTCTTTTTTGAATTATGATTTTGACGATCCGACTCCGTCTCCATCTCTTCGTCTTCTTCTTCTTCGCTAGGCAGAATGAAATCAGGAGTTTCATAACCATCATCTTCATCCATCGGAGCAATCATTGCACCAACACCATCCTCTTCATCTCCACTATAATCATCATCATCATCATCATCTCCTCCTCTTTGATCTTGTTCCATCTTAAACTTCCTCCTAGTCCCTTCTCTAGCATCTCTCTCATCTCTCTCTCTAGCTTTTTCTTTATTTTTCCTTTCTCTTTTCTTTTCCTTAGCTCTCTCTTTATCTTCCACATCCTTAATTTGTAATCTTTCAGCTTCTTCTCTAGCCCATTTTCTAGCCAAAGCATTGTCTGCAACTCCACCTTCATTAGCATTAGCACTACTAGCTGCTTTCTTTACTTCTTCCTTGAATTCATCTTCATTTCCAATTTCCCAAGCTTCTCTCTCAATTCCATCTTCATCGAAAACAGTTCTTTTACCAGAACCTCTAATACCAGATAAAGCAGACGCTTTCTTTGAAGTTCCTTGTTGAAGTTTTCTTTTAGAAAGATTCTCTGAAGAATTTGGAGTTAGATAATTTGATTTTAGAACGTCTCCATTCGAATCTTCTTCTCCTTCATCTAGATCATGATCTCTTCTTGAAATCTTCAGGAAATCATCACCAGAATCGGAATCGGAATCTGAGTCTTGACCGCCGATCAATCTTGTAGTTTTACCACCTTTTCGGATTCCATCGTCATCGTCATCATCGTCATTCAAGACTTCTGAATCTGAATCGGAATTGGATGCTTCAGAATCATCTTCATCACCAGCTTCGTCTTTTTCGATCAACCTCGTCCAATGTTCACTCAGAACTCCTTGGTTCTGCCTATTGAACATCCTGTCGTATTTCGTCTTTACTTTTCCTTGACCTTCATCTTCATCCTCGTCCTCTTCCACTTCATCATCATCATCGCCATTAGCCAGTCTTTTCCTCTCTTCCTTGACTCTTTGCAATTCAGCCTTCTTTTCCTTGTGGAAAGCGTCTTTCTTAGCTTTCTTTGCATCCTTGACGAATTTGACTTTTGGAGCACCAGGTAAACCAAGACTAGCAGCGAATTCTTCCAGAGGTAATTCAGTGACGTCGAAGATTTTCTTGTTCTTCTGTAGATAGATGGATCTGACATAACTAACGAAAGCTTTCTGAGCTAAATGTTTGATTTCGGTTTCCTTGAAGGCTAGGGATTGTAATTGATTCTTCAAATCCATCATCTTGGACTCCTTCTGTTTGATCTTATCCATCTTAATCCCATGTTTGCCTAAATCTTCAATCAAAGGTAGTTCTTCATTTGGAGTCAAGAATAAAAGAGAGTTCCCTTTCTTTCCAGCTCTAGCAGTCCTTCCAACTCGATGAATATAAGTTTCGAAATCATCAGGAGAATCCACCTGAATCACCCAATCTATAGAAGAGAAATCCAAACCTCTAGCTGCAATATCAGTAGCTATCAAAGCAGAGAATTTGGATCTTGAGAATTCTTGAAAGACTTTCAATCTAGTTGGTTGTTTCTGTTTTCCATGTAAACAAGAGATAGGGATTCCAGGTTGAAGTTTACTAAAGACTGAAGTGACGAATTGAACTTGTCTACAAGAAGAGAAAAAGATCAAAATCTTGGATTTGACGTGAGTTCTTAAGAATGAGAACAATAAAGATAGTTTTTGAGGTAATGGAATCGTTAGATAATGTTGAGAAAGATTTGATGGAATTGGATTGGAAGAATCTTCATTCGTACTCGTCGTAGATTCCTTCTTGCCTTCTCCTTTGGTTTCTGTATTCTGAACCAAAGATTTCTCTCTAACTGAAACGTACTCTGGATCTTTGAGACTTAATCTAGCTAAATCTCCAACTTTCTTCGTCTGAGTAGCACTAAACAATAAAGTCTGTCTACCTTGACCTTGAGCATTCGAATTGGATTTGGGTAAATTCTCCAAAATAGCGTCCAAAGTTTTAGAGAAACCCATGTCTAAAATTCTATCAGCTTCATCCAAAACCAACATTTGTAAATTACTAACGTCAAAACCTATAGTTTGATCCAAATGTTGTAACAATCTACCTGGAGTTGCAATGATAATGTTCATCCTAGATAATCTTGCCGCTTCATGTTCTACATCATTTGATCCACCGTTTCCACCTATGATTAGACCGGCAGAAAAAGTATGATGACTTCCAATGGATCTCAAGACTGAAAAGATTTGTAAGGCTAATTCTCTGGTTGGAGATAAAACTAGAGCTCCTAGACCATCTGATGGACCCCATTTGGAACGATATAGAATCTCTAGAATTGGAATTAGGAAAGCTAATGTCTTTCCTGAACCGGTTCGTGCTGCTCCTAGGATGTCGGTTTTGGAGAGAGAAATGGGTAGGGATTTGAGTTGGATGTCGGTCATGTCTGTGAAACCGGCTTGTTTGAGTCCTGGTAGAGATGAGAATGAATTGGAAACATCAAAATGTTAGAGATTGGATCATAAGAAAGAAGAATGAGGGAAAAAGAAAGGCATACATCCTCTCTTGCCTTCTCTGACTTGAAGTTTCACTTTCTCATCCAACCCTCTACCAGGTCACATCGATTCAGCCACTCACCTTTCTTTGTCCTAGTTGAGAGTGGCAGCTGATCGAACTTTGAGAATTCCTTTGGCGGTACCTGTCATAGAAGAATTGAGGAAGAACAAGATGGAAAGAAGTTTAGCAATTTTCTTTTTTTTTGAATCTGACTGACTATCTCTGTCTTGAATTGAGCTACCTTCTACCCGAAAACGACATAAGAGAGCCTTTTGAATCTACTGAATCAACCGACTTCATCCATCCTCCCTTTCCTTGTGACTGACACTGAAGATTCAAGATACTCACAAAGTTTCTTGAATCCTCCTCCAAGGATTGGATTTCCTGTTCATCCAACAACCGCTTCTGTTTCCTTGCATCCTTTGAACGGGATGCCTGTGGATTGTGAGAATACTGTTTCTGTTTCTGTTTTGTGGATGGATTCCCTGCCATCTTTGTTGAGAAAAGGGAAGAGAAAGAAAAAAGTTGGGATCACCAAAAGGCAATTCAAAAACGCAGAACCATCCTCGGTGATTCGCAACAGACACAGCGACAGCAAAGCGAACTCAACTTCAAACATTCACTAGCAACTATTCAAGAGATCAAGAAAGAATCCATTCCATTCGATTCATCAAGCTCAATTGGACCGATTCGTTAGATAGACGAATCAAGAAACAAGAGCTTGTCCTCCCCTCTCCCTCTCCCTCTACCTCTATCTCTATCTCTATCTCTGCCTATCTCCTCTTCTCTCAACTCTTTCAAGCTTCTCCCTTCTATCAACCTCCAATCATGGCCGACGAATTTGAGACCGATCCAGATTTAGAATTGGATCCAGCGTTCAGTTCCAGTCATCATGTCCAAGAATCACTGGGCGAATCGTTGGGACAACTCAATGGAATGGGTTTGGGAGATGAACTACAGGAATTAGATCATCAACATCAACATCAACCTTCTACTCCAAAATTGAATTCATCCTCTCTATCTCCAGAATCAGCAGGAGGAGGAGTGGTACAGAATGGAGGAGAGAGTCTAGGTGGTTCATTGGCAGACGAATTGGCAAGTGCAATCTCTCCTGCTGCTCAAAGAAGGGAGGATAGGAGAAGAATGAGAGAGGAATATGGTTTGGATATCGAAGATGACGATCAGGATGATCAAGAGGAGGAAGAAGAGGAAGAATTACAACAACAACAATCTACGAATAGGCGGCGAAGAGGTAACAATCCTTTACCGATAGCTACTCCTTCTCCTGATCCAAAATCCAATAGAATCCAGAAATCATCAGATTCAAGTATCAACAATCAATCCATTTCAACTTCTAGAGAGGAATCTCAAGCATTAAGAGATGAGAAATTAGCTTCTGAAAATGAATCGATCTATAATCAAAACACTTCCTCTCTCATAGATTCAATGAGATGTAGTGATTCATTCCTAAAGAAATTAAAGGATTTAGATGGCAAATCCAATCCTAACTCCAACTCTAGTGGTGGAGGAGGAGGAGGAGGAGAGAACGAATACGACAGTTTGAGATTAGAGACGGTGTCCAAAGAAATGATAAGGAATTTACAAGATCATTTGTTGAAGAGGGAAAGCCAATTGAGGGAATGGAGAGAAATAGAAATGAATTTCAATAGGATAGAAGGAGAAAATGGGGGAGGTTTGGCTGGTTTGAGAGCGGCTGGTGGTTTGATCGCTCAAGGAGGTGGTGGTGGATTGGGAGGAAACACTTCTTTGTTTCAAGATCAATATCAAGAGGAAGAAAAGAATAAGTTGGATCTAGTAGAAGAAGAAGATGGCGAAGGTGAAATTCATTCAGAAGATGAGGAACAATCCAATACAAGATCCAACAATCGAAGGAGACGAGGAGGAGCAGCAACGACTCCTATTACTACCACTTCCAACAATCAAACTTCTACTGCTTTAGATCTTCCACCATTACCTTCTCCTTCAGAATCTACTTCCAATCAATTGAATCATTTGATCCTTCTAAACTCAAGTTTGATCTCTTCTTTGAACCATTTACACGATCAAGTTCAAGTCCAAAGAGCAGGAATGGCAGAAGTTGGGAAAAGGTTGAGAAATTTGAAATCCGTCTTTGCTCAATGGAAATTGGAATGGGAAGGAGTTGAAAAGAGTAGAAAATGGATCGAAAATTGGGAAGGTCAAAATCAATCTTCATCTTCATCGTCATCTTCAATTCAACAAAAAACTTCCTCAAAGGATAAAGATAAAGAGAATATCAGTTTTGAAGAATTAGGTTTCGTTAAGAAACCTGAGAACATCAAAGATTGGACAAATCAACAATTGGAAAGATTCGATAAAATCTTGAATGACGCTCATGTCAATGCTAGGAAACTTTTGGATCCAGTTCAAATCACTCCGGAAATTGAAGCTTTGATTGAAAAAGGTAGAGGACTTTTGGAAAAGGATGAGAAATTGAATGGGAATTGGAGTTTGACTGCTTGAGAAGAGGAAGGAAATTAATAGGGGAGAATTTATTCGTAAAGAAGGGGGGTCAAGGACGAAGTGACGACATTTTTTCAACGAAACACAAGACGAGAGCTCAACACAAAAACAAAAAATAGACAAGATGAAAGATCCATTTCTCCATTTTTACAATCTCATCTTTCCAACATACTTTCCTGTATACCTTCTCTCTTTTTCTGCATCCCAATCTTTGTCTCGTTTCCCACTCCGTCCTTTTGCTTGATTCATTGACTTGTCCGACTCACCTCGCTTCTCGAACAAGCTTCAAAACACGATTCGAACATTCACCGCAAGACAGAAATTCTACCTCTTTATCTCGATCACAGTATATCTCAAGTGGATTATGAATGAACATTGAAGTATTATGATTCGAAAGAAAAGAGCCAGTGTAATTTAATAGAGCT
The DNA here is from genome assembly GCA_030280995.1 of Hemileia vastatrix. NCBI lineage: Eukaryota > Fungi > Basidiomycota > Pucciniomycetes > Pucciniales > Zaghouaniaceae > Hemileia > Hemileia vastatrix. The sequence goes on from JASXTE010000467.1 coordinate 19,166, forward strand.
TAGAAAGACAACGAGACGACGATTCGGGGGAACAAGAAAGGCGAAGTAGAGCAACAATTCAGTTCTAAATCTATTTAAAGAGAGTCAGCGAGAGAAGAGAAAGATTTCTATGCTTGTTTGATGGAGGCATTCTAGATTTGTACTTTCGTGTATGTGCTTGAGAAGGGCAAAGAGTGTGGGACTAGAAGTTAACGTTTGGCGTACTTGAGATATTTTGACGCGATCAACATTATGATGATATTTGATCCGCACATGGCTGTGATGATGAGCAAAATGAAGAAGAATAGGCGATAGAGAAGATTGAACTCGTCAGTAAAGGTCATGAGAGATAGTCGATTGAAACCAATCTCTTGCTCGAAGTCTGCGAACAAAGACTCACCTAGGAGAATTCCAATTTCTCTAGCCCTATGATTCCATGCGACACCCAAAGGCTCGTAATAGTCTTGACCGTACTCGAATTGACAATACTGACAGTCTGAAGTAGCGTTTGGATTTCCCAAGTAGCCAGGACCAGCTTGAATGAAAGCTCCAGCGTACTCTCTACAAGTTTGACCTGGAGGACTTTGGAAAATAGAGAGCTCTTGAGGTTTGCAGTTGATCTTGAGGTCGTACAGTTCGTTTGCAAGCAATCCAGAAACGTAGTGAGTGTATGGATTGGCATAGTACAACCAAGTCCTCCAAACTCCTGGAATGACGTTCTTTGGAATCGTGACACCAGCGAATAGATTGAAGATGGCGATGAAGAAAGGAGTGGCCAGGTTTGCGATGTAGACTGAAGGCGATAGAGCAGAAATGGCAGCTCCGAACGAGACTGAGAAGAACTCAGATACGCACATCATGGCTTTAGAGAGAGAAGAAGTTGGGGAAAGTGTCATCAGTTGGAGCTCGAAGGAAAAGATTCAATTGCAATTGAGTACTCACCGAAGAAATAGGAAGCTCTTCCACTATCGTAGCTGAAGCCAATCGGGAAGTAGAAGAGGAGGAAATAAATGACGGCGCACAAGAAGGCGTATGGCAGTTCCGAGATGAGTAAAGATAGACTGAATACTGAAGGATAGAACATTCTGCTAGAGTCTTCTCTGATAAAGATTGATCTAGCGTTAATGTAGAACTTGAAAGTTGTGGTGAAAGAGGAGTGAGAAAAGGTTCCATGGGTCAGTAGCCTATAGGAGACTGATGCTCTGAGCTGAGACTTTCTCGTGCTGTCACTCACTGGCTCGATTTGCTGAATGATGATTGCTGGAAGAATGACTCCACCGAAGATTCCAAAGACTCTGCAAGTAGCCGAGAGGGAGGAGGAAGGATGATCAGGATTCGAGCAGTCCCAACTCCCAAAGCGCGCGAGTTGAGTCTACTTACCTATACTGAACCGAGCTTGCAGAATCATCCAGCTGAAGGTAGAGCAGACTGACAATAAGAGCAATGGCTGCATGAAAGAAGACTCTGGTGTATTGATAAGAGGCATTTCTCCAACTGAGTTTGCGAAAGTGAGGCATAGAAGACGGAAGAGGTGAGTTTTTTTGAGAGAAGAGAAGCACAGAGGTCGAAGTTTCGCTACTCACCTTGCGAGGTTCGTTCTCTTGAGTACCGTTTTGAGTTGAAAGAAGTAGCTGGTTGCATACTCTTGCTTTGAAACATTGTCATCGCCGGGACGAGCCAGAGCTTCGCTATTGATCTTCTCGATTTGGCGAGCGTTCTCTTGGAAGAGTTCTGATTCTCTGTAGACTTGAGACTGGAGAGATTGAGAGATTCAAAAATGAGAATAACGTGTCAGAAGAATGGCTTTACGTCTTCGAAAGACGATCCTGAACCGTCCACCACTCACCCATGGCTTGTCTCCAACACATTTGGAAGAACCGGCTCCAATGGCTTCGAGCATATACTGTAGGAGAACAATACAAAGGTCAGTGAAAATAGAATGTATGAAAGAGATTCTGATTTACCAGTACTCACCTCAGCTGGATTGACATCGCTTGGACAATGAGCTCCGTATTTGGAAAAGTAGTCGGTGAGATGTTTGCTGTCTTTACCGATTGGACCAAAGTATACAGTCTTCCCTCCACGTTCTAGGAGCAACAAATTTTGGAAATTTTCTAAAAGTAAGCTACTTGGCTGGTGGATCGTACAGAGGATGGCTTGTCCAGCGTTGGCGAGCTGAAAGCAGGGGATGAAGAAGGGGATGGAGAAGGGGTGAGAGAGGGAATCTGGTCAGAAGAAAGCTCGAGCCGTCGCGCTTTCGCGCCTTCAGTCTAGCCAGAAAAAAACTCAAGCTATCGTGCTATCAATAATCAAAATTGACTCACCTTCTTGAGGAAGCGCACGACGTTGTAGGCAGTCTGACCATCCAATCCAGAGGTAGGTTCGTCAACTGAAGAGAAAATCAAAGCAAAGAAAGAAAAGCTAGTGTCAGCATCGCCACTCATCATCTATCAACACGCTTACTAGTAGCTAGCACTTACGGAAGAGTAGAAGATCAGGTTTGGCAGCTAACTCGACTCCAATCGTTGCACGCTTTCTATCACCAACTCCCAAGCCAAAGTCCGGAGTCCCAATCATTGCGTCAGCAAGATCTTCGAGTTCGAGCAACGAGATGATCTCTTCGACCTGGAGAAGAAAGAAAGTCTAAGGTTAGAGAATGTCACCGAAGAAGAAAGAATCGAGGCGAGCTTCAAGCTTCACTCACCCAAGCATCCTTCTCTTCCTTTGGAACCGAAGCGGGCTGACGAAGGTAAGCAGAGAAACGAAGAGCTTCTCTCAGAGTTGCAGTCCCTTCGTGAACATCCATTTGCTCGGCGTACTGAATAAAAGAAGAAGGAGAGAAGCAGAGTGAAGTTAGTCAATCATTCTCAAGACTACATCAATCACTTTACGAAGAAGACTACTCACACCGCAACCTCTTTGAAATTCCTTTCCGAAAGTTCTGCCATTGACCAGACGATCTCCACTAATAACACCGATTGACTTTCGATCTGAAAGTACGTCGAGCAACTGAGAAATAGAGAAAGGGAAGGAAACGGTAAGAAAGAAGATACCTCAATGACGAACTGAGAATGGAAGAAAGGGACGGCTGTTGCTGAAGGGACTCACTGTTGTTTTACCAGCACCAGAGCTTCCCTAGAAGTCGAAAGAAGAAACGGGAAAGAAAGAAGAAAGCGAATATTTATCGTCAGTCGAAGCTCAGAAACGAAAATGAACCCAGATTCTACAAACGACTCACCATCAATGCAGTCAACGTTGCAGGTAAGCAGTATCCTTGGACGTCGTCAAGCAAGCGTTTCTCACCACCTTTGACCGGTACCGTATAACTGACTTTCCAAGTATAGGAGCAAGCGTTGAGTTTGAGATTTGCCTGATCTTGTTCTGGAGACTGTTCGAGACGACGTTCCTTGAGAGCTTGGTTCAATCTAGCTTCTTCGGCGTTGGGCTTCTTGATGATAGAAAGAGACGAGCTGAATGATCCCGAAGTGAAAAGTTCGATGATGAGCATGTTGATGGCAGTGAATCCAAGGAAGAAGATGACAACTGAAGGAATGCAGAAGGAGGGAAGCTTGCGTCAGCGAAGAACAAGAGCGCGAATGGACCCAAAACTCCAAAGCTCGTTCTGATCCTACTCACTAACTCCAAAGTAGAGCCACTGATCCGAGACCTTGTCGTATCCAAAGTTAGCTCTGAGATAATCCATACCATTGACTGATTGAGCGCCTGGAACTGCTCCTCTGAGCGAACAGACCGAGAAGGCATCAACAGAATTCGAGTATTGAGGGAGATTTCCGTTCAGATTACGAGGAATGACGTAGTCTCCTTCACAGCGAAGATTCAAATCCTTGAACTCATTGATAACCTTTGAGATGAAGAGGAAATGGAGATGGGAAGCGAGAGAAAGAGATGTAAGCCTTGAGGCTTCTGCAGCTCTTGCAGCTGAAGCGAGATGAGACTTACCAGAGCTCCAAAGGCGTAGTACAAAGGATTCAGATACGAGACTGTGATTGTCGAAGAGAGGAATTCAAAGTAAGTGATAAGAGTTCAAGACCTCGACAACGTCGCTAATCTTTGAAGAGTGTTCACATCGACAGAAGGAGGACAAGATTTCTGCCGGCGACTCTACTTCGACGGCATTGCTGACTTCAATTCTTCGACTTTGCCCTTGTTTCATTCACTATACTCACTCCAGAATAACCATCTTGGCATGTCGTCTGATCCAAAGTGAGCCAGGAAAAAGGGTTAAAGTTAGAAAGGGTGAAAGCAAAGCAGGAAAGAGACACGAAAGGGGCTTACCTTTTGGAATGAAATATCCAGAAAACACGGCTATGACAACGATCAAGACAGCACCTGAGAGAAATCGAAGACGAAAGGGAAGGTGAGATCAGAATAGTGTCGTTTGAGATGCTTGTTCGAGGTTTCGTTTCTCCAAACTCTACTGCTGTTTACTACTCACCTATTCTGGCTGCGACTTGCTTGTCAGAGGTGATGCTTCCAAAGAACTTGAACAATCCAACCATTGCAAGAAAGACCACGTAGACGTTGATGTAGAAGGTAAAGAAGCCTCCGACCGTTCTGTGCAAGTCTGTCATGAAAAAGGTGATGACTGAGAACAAGAATAGCCGTGGGGCAGTGAAAGGAATCTCCGCGAGTGTCTGTCCTAGAACGAAAGCCGAAGGTCTGAAGAAAGCGAAACTCTTGTGCTTGAAGAGAATTGGACGACCGGTCATGGTGGTAGGTAGCTCAGAGAAAGCAACGAGCGCGTTGAATAGGCTGGTGAAAAAGAAGCGGGAGCAATCAGGGGGAAAAGTCAGAAAGATAGACAATGAACGAACAGTTGAGTCAGATCGTAGTATCGTCAAACAAACTCACCAGGAGATGAATAAGAGACCTCCTCTGGAAAAAGCACCCAAGGCAGTCTCCGGCAGATTGATGTAGGTTGAACCGAGAATAAGAGACAAGACGATTGTTGACTGGTAACTGAAAGTCAAATCGAATGAATGACCAAGTGTGATTTGAAGATTCCTAAGGAACAAGATCTGAACTTGACGAAAGAAAGAAACGGTATAGACAGATTTCTTCCCAACTCCTCTGTTCTTGTCTTGCTTGACTGCAGCTCTGAATTCCTCTTCGATGGACTTCTCATTGAGGAGTTGAGCTTTGTACCCTTCCAGTTGTTCGATCATTCTTCTTCTGACGTCTGATTGAAGATAAGCTTCAGCCAAAGCTTCTGGTGTTGATGGAACGTTCGAGGCGTCTCTTCCAGGTTGGAAACGAGATTCGGGAGCCAGATTTGGATCACTGAGAGGATAGGATCGAGAAATTTCATTCGAGAGAAGAGTGCAAAGAGAATTAAGAATCAGAAGCTGAGAAACGAAAGCGACAAATTCGATCAACCGCTCAATCGCCACTGGCTACTCACGTAATACCACATAGCCAATCTCCACTAGTCTGACGAGGAAGATCAAGGAAGCCCAGGTTGATCATGTACTGACGAGCTTCTTGAGCTGGACCAAAGTAGGCACACTTTCCTTGATCGATGAGCAGGACCTTGTCGAATTGGTTGTAGATACCTGTCGAGAGGAAAAAGGACGAGAAGACAAATACCAGACGTCAGATGAATTTCAAAGATCAAATTTAGTCAATGAGTGGATACTAACCTTCTCCAGCCTGATAAAGACTGATAAACGTTGTAGTTTGATTTACGTTCGTCAATAGTCTCATTGCTTTGGCGAAATCCAACGCAGTCGAAGCATCCAGACCACGAGAGCTGAGAAGAGTGAGGGAAAGTATTAGAGACAAAGGGAGAGAGAGAGGGATAGAATTAGAGACAAAGGGAGAGAGAGGGAAAGAATTAGAGACAAAGGGAGAGAGAGGTTTGAGCGACCAGCGAGCAAGACGTTTGTCGTTGTCATTTGAGTCCTCTCATTCCTTTCTTCCTTACGATACTTACGAATTGTCGAAAGCAAGCACAGCTGCTTCGTGCACATCATTTCGGCAATTGAGACTCTTTTCTTTTGACCTCCACTGATCTGTAGTTCAAAGAGGATGGACGGACAGAGATGGTCAACGCAAAGATTTCGAATTCCCAAATCCATCCATCGAAGCCAAGACAGTGATCGATACTCACTCCTCGTAGAACCTCGTTTCCAACGACAGTGTCTTTGGTGTCGTGAATGTTGAACATCTTCAACAAAGCGTCTCTGACAGTGTCGACGAATTCAGCTTTGATTTGATCCGGGAGCAGCTTTCCAGGAGTCTTGAGCTTCAAAGCGAAGTCGATGGTTTGCTTAACAGTCAAAGCGTAATGATGAACGTCATCCTGAAGAAGTGAATGGGAAGTTATCAGTGTCAGCCTCTTTCTTCGCTCAAAATCGAGCCATGGAAAACTCACCTCTTGATTGTAAACCACTTCTGATTGATATCTCTTGCGAAATTCATCGGCTCCAATCCCAGCATATTGAACATCACCTTCAACAGCAACGAAACCATCTCTATTGTTCGAAATGGCTTTCAAGAAAGTGGAAGCTCCACCTCCAGGTCTTGCTAGAACGAGACAAAGCTCGCCTGGCTTGAGACAGCCAGTGAAACCATCCAAGAGTTTACGAGTGTTGGGCTTGACGACACCGGAAAGGTTTGCTAGAGCCTTTGGAAGGAACAAGAAGCTTCCCAACATTGCATCTTTGAAAGTCTCGATACGAATGTCCATAGAACTCTTGCCAAAAACCGTCAGACTCTCCCAAGTGACTCCTACTAGTTTTCTCTTAATTCCCATACCAGCGGATGCTGAGGCGTTACTTTGAAGATAAGTTGACAAATCAAAGTCATCTTCAGAGTTGGATTCGACGTCTTTTTCTCCTGTCTTGGAACGATGTCTGATGAAGATGATAGAGAGAAGGTAGAAATCAGTAAGTCGAGTCGCCACACAGTGTCTCGCTCGTGCAGGCAGCTACTCACTCGGCAGAAACTTTACTCAATTCACGGGAGAGGTTCTCGAAATCTTTTTGAGCTTGCTCGACTTGGATCCCACCTTCGCTCGAAGGTGCTGAAGGCGGAGGAGGTGCAAATGAGTGAGACATTAGCAACGAGAGATGAAGGCTTGTTTGAGAGAGATGAGAGAGATGAGAGAAGAGAGGAAACTCTGAAAATGAAATTTAAAGGTTTCATATTTATACACTCTGGATCATCGATCATAGATCAAACGTTTGGATCAAACGCTTCAAAGGAGATAGTGAGATCAATGAGCGTGTAGTTCCCGAGAGAGGGGCCGAGCTGCAATTTCTCCTTTTGTCCGAATCAACGCTCAACGCGCTCAACATTCAATATTCATTATGTAAATAATGTAATAAGATTGAGTACTGAGCCTGCCTTGAGAGGGGCGAAGGGCCTAGAGATGGATCTTGCCCGCCTTCCCCATCGCTATTCGCTGATCGAAGATAGATTCTCGCACCTTCGCTGCTACCCACTCTTTATCTCCTCAGACCTCAACGACGAGCTTTAATTCGGTCTCATAGATACTGTAAGATCGTGCTGTCGAGCCATTTCAGAGTCTCTAACCCCTGTACTAAAAGGGAACAAATCAGAAAGAATAGTTCTTTCTGTGGCTCGTACTAGAAGTACATTCAGTGTGCTCAATACCGAATGTTACAAAACATAGAAACTTTCACTGGTAGCCTAGGGTGTCTGTTGAATGTTCAAAGAGCCAAAATTGGATTGAGCGAAATAAAAATACAGCTTGTAGTCGACCGAATCTCTCAAGACCCGAAAGAAGAGTTCACATCTCTTTTCTTTCCCTTTTCTCTTTCCATTGAGTCAAGTGATTCCTACTCGAGATTCCTTTTGCTCCTGCCAAGGAAGTCCTTTACGCTATCGATGACTTTCCTCATCTCGTCTTCATCGAGGTTTGGATCTATTTTTTGCTCCTCAGTCTTTTCGACTCCTTGCATTTGATCTTCATCTCCTCCTCCTAGATCCAGATCTCGTTCGGACTGAACTTTGAGGGTGCTTGAATAAGCTATCGAGATTGTATCATCAGAAATTGGAAGATGAGCTGCAGAGAGGAGATGAAGAAGGGAGACTAGGAGGGAAATGTTGAGTCTTGCCGAGGGAGCAATAGGCTAGATATCATGAAACCAGAATAAGAGAAAGAGATCAGAGAAGGATAAGAATCAGCATGAATCGAATAAAAAGCCTTGATCTTGCCCTTATCTTACTCACCTCATTGACGTTACTATAAACCCCATCTACATCTCTCCCGATCCCAGAACCACCTAAACCTTTAGACTCCTGAAAGCTATTAGCAGTACTAGTTCCAGACAAACCTTTTCCTTCCCCTTCTTCCTCAGCTTTCCCCACATCGAATTTGACATGTTTAGAGATCCAAATATAACCATTCAAACCAAGTGTGATATCAGTATCTGCCTTTTCAATCTCTACGAAATGACTTCTCAATCTTTTGATCAATTTACTTGGAACGATAGCCAAACTACCATTTCTCAATTTCCCGTATCTCAAACTTCTAGTATGTAAAGCACAAGAACCAGAATCATAAACCTGTTGAACTTCAGAGACCAATAAATCTCCTTCATTAAAGAAATCTCTCATTTGTAATTCATCAGATTCCAATTTCCTCCTTTGAACTCCACCTGGTAAATTGACTGAAGATAATGATAAGACAGCATCTGATCTTGAACCTATGTCTACTAACCATCTTTTTTGACCTACTAGGACATCTGTGATTCTTCCTACTACTAAATCACCCACTTCTGGAACGTATCTCCCTCTCAATGAATAGACTGATACTAACTTGTTCACTCTATGAACCATTCCCGCCAAACTTGATACGATTAGAGGAGCTGAGGTTGAGGACGATGTTGATGAAAGGTAAGAACCATGACCTCTCATGAAATCAGTAGAGGAAGCCACAGTTTGACCTGGAGTGGCTATCCTTGATTTCACGCTGGATTGGAATTCATCTCCTGATTCATCTTCATCTTCATCTTGGTCGTAATGCTGGAGTAGATTCGAGGATTGATGGGATGAAGTGGATTGTTGATGACCAGAATAATGAGTGTAACTGGCAAGCGGGAGTGAAAGCGAGGAATGGCTGCTAGATCCTCCAACGCTCGGTGTATTGATCTGGAATGTCGTCATCTTGACTCTGGAGATTAAGAGTCAGCAATGGAGGTTAGGAGTGTGTGGTCGAGAAGTTCGAACCAAGAAGTCATTTCTTCTCTTCTGCATTGAACCTCAGGGGCCTCAGGCCTCAAACTTCGGCTCGCCTTTGCATGATCTATCTCTTTGTCTAATTGATAAAAAGCAAAGAAAGAATGAGGTAGTTTTGAATGATTCACAAGAAATTTACATATCACCAAAACCACCAATCAGGTTTATCCTCTGCTCTTTCCCCTTCAGCCTCCTTCTCCCTTTCTTCTTTCTCTTTCTTTCCCCTTTTCCTTTTCTTGATCATTCTACCCAGCTCTCTTCCCGCTTCAATTTCGACCTTGATCCAAGAAGAGGTCCCCTCTCCCGAGCTCTTTTCATCAAGAATCAATCGAGCACCTCTCCATCCTCCCACCGAATCCAAATCCAAGTCGTATGCTTCTTTCTCTCTCATCTCTCCAGTTCCTGGATCAGTACCTTGATGACCATCCTGTGACTTCAGGTTCTCTTCATCCCACTCCTGCAAAGATTGTTCAATTTGATTCCAAGCAGTCTCTCTCAGCCCAAACCTCTCCAAAAGATATGCGACTTCGTTCAGTGGAGAAGAAAAGTTCAGTCCTTCGGTAAATGCAGAAGAAACTGATCTCCTTCGTCTTCTTCGGTTTCTGTTTCTGGAAGTAAAGTTGATCAGAGGGTTTCGATCTACTTCTTTCTTCTCAAAAACGGACATCTCACAAGCTATCTTGAAAAAAGAGTACAGATGAGAATGGCTAAGAATACTTGACAGCTTGCTCTCTAATTTACCTTTGAAGAGATTTGAAGAATCTTGTTCAGACCTGAACTTGAGGTGATTGATGTTTTGAAAGACTTTGGTCTGAATGTTGAGTAGCTCTATCAGAATCGCATTGACCAGATCCAGTGCTTCTTGCAGATCTTTGATCCCTTTGCCTTTTCCTTTCTCACTGAATACGACACTTCTCTTTCGGACTCTTTTCTTCTTTTGACCTTGCTGAGAACCTTCCTCGATTCCACCATCATTCTCGCTTCTGAGCTCGGATTCAGGCTTTAGAAAGAGGTCCAACTCCAAGGAAAGTCTGTTCAGGTACTTGTCGTATTGATTCAAAAGATTGAAGACTGGTCTCTGCCTTTGGTCTGATGCTGGAATGTTGAGTTCGAGTGTTGGATCTTGAAATTCGGAAGTAGATGATTCGATATCCCATACGCCATTTGAAATTGATTCACTGCCAATCTCTAAAGCTCTGAAGGTGATCCAGAATTGCGAATCAAAGAGAGAATCGTTGATCAAATTGATGAAGGTTGCTCTCTTTATACGATTGATGGTTTGATCGAGAACTTGTTGTTGACTCTCGAGAGGAGTGGAGTGCGATAGACCTGAGCTATGCTTTGCACTTTGCGATTGCTGAACAGGGTAGAGCAAATTGAGAAGGTTGAAATGTAAAATATCTTCTCTTTGATCATAGTCACTTGAACGAGAGCCTAAATCAGATCTCAGAACTCTACCAGTCAAAGTTGAGTCAATCATTTCTTTCAGAGATCCTAGAGCTTTCTCCCAATGATCTCTTCCACTTGATACTCGGATCTGAGTTTGTTTGGCTCTGAGATCTCTAGTCTGTTTGTAATATGAATCGATATCGAATCTTCCATTTCCATTTCCGAGACCTAGATCTTCAATTTGAACTTGGTTTGAAGCAGTTACTAGCTCGACCATTTTACCAATCGACTCCCATCTTCTCTCAATCATTCTATCAAGTCTCTTGAGAGAAATATCATAAGAGACCGTTTCCTTCTCATTGCCATGGTCATCTATGACCTTGAACCGATTGCTCCTTTCGTTTAGCCATTTCTTCAAAGGTCTAGAAGTTAGGAAATCTACCTCGAATTGAATCAAGATTTCTAGAGCTTGAACATATGGGAAAGGTGAAGGGAATGAAGCCAACGAAAGTGGACCTGTGAGAGTTGAGATTAGTTGAAAGGTCAGCATATGTTCAGTAAAGAATTGGCAGTTTTCAATAGGGAACAACATTCGAAGGAAGATGATTTCTCCATCGAGTCACTCACTTGACTTTTCGTTCTCGAAAGGCTCCTTTTCCGATCTCATCCTCTGATTGGAATCCAAATTAAGATCGAATCCGAACTCCAACCTCGAGCCTTTCTCTCTGTCTTGGTCTTGAGCCCTCTTTCTTGATAGAGATTCATCCCCAAAAAGCTCATCAACAGCCAATCGATACCTAGCAAATAAACCCAAAGTCTCTCTTGCTTCATGCAACCACTGACTTGGAGAAGGATCTATCAATCTTGATTCTGAAGGTTTCAACAAAGACTGAATCGATCTCAGATCGTGAGAATCCGAATCTTTGAGACTTGAAGTTCTCTCTCGATTGTCAGCTTCTCTACAAGCTCGACCGAATTCGATCGTGAATCTGTCTACTAGATACTTGGGAGGATAAAAGTCTTCTCTATAAGAACCCAGAGTATAGGGATCTGAATAGCTGTTTTCTCGTTGAAGGATTTCTTTATGTTGCTGGATCTCACTCTGTAGCGAATTATGATGATGAGAGAGCCAATCTTTCAAATGTCGAGAAAGAGTCAATAAAGGAGGAGGATGAAGTAGAAGTTGAAGCTGCAGCTGAGAATTCGGACTTGATGATGGAGACTGACTCCTTGAAATTGGATCTTTCAAATGATTTGAGGCGATCACGCTGGGATCAAAGGACCGATTTGAATTCGAAGGAGAACTCTTGATTTCTTCCAAAAGACCTTGAAGTTCTTCTCCTTCTCTGACATTCCTTTGAACTAGAAAAGGTCTGAACCAATCTTTGAGATCCAAAGACTTCATGGAGTTTCCCTTCTTCAACTCTTTCTGTCTTCGTCTCGTTTCTTTCCAGAAAGCTCCTGAGGATTTCATCCTCTTCTTCAAACCCCAATAGGTCTGATGGATTCCCAACTTGTTTCTCTGTTAGATTTTCTAACCTTTTGTAATCTCTGATTTCTCCATCTTTCAATCCTAATAGATAGTGAAGTTCTGGATTAGAATCAGAAGACAAATTGGTGGGATTTGATTCCTTTGGAGAGGTTTCTCTAACCTTGATCTCTCTTTTGAATAGTCTCTTACTCTTCCTATTGGGTAAAGATTTAAATCTGTTGACAATTTCATTCCAATATTTCTGATTCTCATTGCTTGATCGTGTCTCGACTTCGTCTTCAATCATTGAATCTGATAAACTTGAACTAGAGTTCCTTTCCCTGATTTCCACCATTCCACAACCAGGGTCGAAAAGAGTTGCATTCAACAGTGTTTCCAAGAGTTGCCAACTTGGTCGAGGTTTGAGTCTAAGATTGATGTGAGTTCCAGATGTGAAAGAGCCGAGCTCTGAGAAGTTGATGAAGAAGAAGAAGGAATTTGAAACCGATATTCCAACGAGTTGAGAAAATCGATTTCCTTGATGATTGAATGCAGAAATAAAGGGTTGGGATGCCGATCTCTAGAATCATTCTTGAGTCGAAGAGAAGGAAAAGAAGAAGTCGAGGAATCTGAAAGGATTGCTGGTTTCGATCTATTGAGATCTACTTGAGGATGATGATGATGATGATGATGATGATGATCATCATTTCTCATACCAGACAAAGACAACAACAATCTCGGTCTTGAACCAGGTCTAGAATCATGAAGCCAAAAGAATCTTGAAGAAAAGAGGTCGATTTGGATTTCGAACCAGTTCGATCCTTTAGAACCTCGTCCGGAATGACTTGAGAAGCCAGAATCGAAACTATATCCGAATAAATGCTTGACAATGATCGATTTGAACCTCTAAAGATCTTATTGAATGAGACTCTGTGGACTTTCGAGTGAAAGAATCTTCTTGATCTTGATCTTCGACTACTAGCTTTTCTTTTCCCTTTCCCCTTTTCTTTCCCATCTGAAATTCCAGAACCAAGTTCAAGATCCCCTTTATCCTTGTGTTTGTATTGTAGTTCCAACAATCTCAACTTAGTCTCTCTTTTGAATTCCAACAAAGTTCTAAGAAAGTCATCACCCACCTCTACTATCCAATCGACCAATTCTATGATTCCCTCTCCTCCTCGTCTCCCTGACCAATTTGACCAATTTACTCAATTGATCATTCGTCAATGTTTGAGAATCGTCCCAATTGTTCAATTGATCTAGACGATTTAATCTAATCTTTGAGATCCTATTCTTTCTCCTAGAGATGAAGAAATGTCTTTTCAAGAGGTGTGAAAACATGACGATCTCGATCTACTTCATTGAATTGTTGAATTGATTGTGATTGAATTGCTCTTCTCAGCTGGAGATAGATTGAGGCTGGTTCATGAGTTAAAGTATTGGAAGTGGAAGCGTAGACGGAAGAAATGGATTGGAATGAGAAGAAGAAGAGAAAGCTCTCGATTGACTTTGAAGCTGATTTGGGGATAAAGTTGGATTCTGATGATGATGAAGATGTTTCTGGTTTGAAAGTAGAGTTGAATTGAAAGCGGGCAATAAGAAACTTGGAGGGAAATGGGAATTGTTACCTTTGGCTTGAAGAGAACATCTTGAGATGGCTGCCTCTCTTGAATGAGTGCTTGTGACTGAGTGGACTGGTGTCTGAAGTTGATTTAGTTTCAACTTCAATTTCACCATAAAGAGGCCCACAAACTAAAGAAATCAGAGCCGCCTTTGAAGACAGAGTGAGAGTGAGAAGAGTATAACTTTCTCTCTGTCTCTCTCTCCATCCCACCCACTCGATCACTATCTCCTTTGGTCAACATGTCTGATTCAGATCCGAAACAGCAGCCACAATCATCATCGTCATCGTCAGAAGAAGGAATCGAATCAATCGATCCATTCAAATTGGATGACAATCAACAGAATTCATCTTCAGCTCAAGATCAACCTGCAGCAGAGACTACGACGACTGCCACTTCCACCTCTACTTCTACTTCATCATCTTCAGAGTCAAACAAAGTACAGGAAGATGACAATCATGGATTCAATTCAGCTCCATTGGATTACTCAAACAGCAACAATCAGAGTGCGAGTAGTAGTAGCAGCACTAACCATCCTCAGCCTCAACCTACTGCTGCTCCTCATTACAGTCATAGTCAACACAATGAATTGCCTCCTTTACCAATCCCTAACATTGACATTTCAGACATTCAGGTATGTGTTCAATGACTAAGAGTGTAGTGCAGCATCCAATCTCAAAGAGATCCAAACTCACCCTCGCTCCACTCTCGCTGCGCTACTCTCTCTTCCCCTTATCATCCTCTCTCTCCCCGTCTTGGTTATGATTCAGATCATCGATGCTATAAAGACTTCAGATGGTCCAGGTTCATCCTCCTACACTGCCTACATAGTTCAATCAGGTGTAAGTCCCAAGTCCCCACCTCCTCTTTTTCCATCTCAGCCGCTTTCCCCAATCTCAAATCCTTTTGATTCCCACATCCCTCCATCTCTACACAGTCACATCGATCTTCTCACAGATATTCCACATTTTCAGCTCTACGTTCTGCTCTAGTCTCTTTATATCCTACCATCATCATCCCTCCGATCCCAGACAAGCACACTTGGACGGATCACGCTGCAAAAGGTGTGGGAGTCGGCTTGTCGAAATCCAAGGACGATGTAGAATTGGTAAAGAGGAGAAGGAGAATGTTGCAGAGCTTCTTGAGGAGATGTTCTAAACATGAAGTTTTGAAAAAGGATAGTTGCTTTTTGAGATTCTTGGAAGGTAGAATGAGTTGGGTGAGTTAATTGAAAAGAAGTAAAAGCATTTTCCTCAAATGTTCCTTCATTAGGACTATTTATTGCTTTAGCAATTGAGACTTTGAATCTGGAACGGATTGAAGTCTATCGGAAATCTCGTTCGAGTCTTTTGCATCGCAGTCTAATCTTCTTCAGTCTCAGTCATGGCTGTTCTTCTTACGCTTAACATCTGACTTTTAATCTGATTGCTTCTGTTCTCTGCTTTCTCTTTGTTCTCATCTCCCCAGTACGAAATCTCAACTTCGCCTCCCTTGATCCATCTTCCAAAGAACCTCCTTCGAACCTCTTTATCGAATCCAGCTTCTTCCACCAGATCACTATCCTATTCTTCACTTCCTCTACCATCCGGATCCGAACAATTCAACGTTCCATCTCCATCCTCATCCTCAGCTACTGCAGGTCTATCCTTATCATCCTCTACAGTGAATCAATCCTCTTCAGCCTCTTCAGGAGGATTAGTCTTAAAGAATCCAAATCAAAGATTCCTAGATTCAGAAGCTTTCACGAACAGGTTTGCAAATCATGTCAAAGGAACTTTAGAAAAGATCAATAAGAAATTGGTAAAGAAATGGTTTGAATCTTCATCTGATTTTGGAGAATTAGGTTCTATATTGAATGGATTTTCATTATACCTTTCCAATCAAAATGGGTTATCAAATGCAATCGAACAAGTTGGTAAAGCTTCTGATTCTCAATTTTTGAATTCAAATACAATGTTAGGGATTTGGGAGGAAAGTTTTACTGAACCTTTACATGAATATTCTCAATTTTCAGGAGTCATTCAAAGGTTATTGAAATTTAGACATTTGAAACATTTCCAATTGGAATTGGCTCAAGATACTTTATCTTTTAAAAGATCTCAATTGGAAGAATTTGAAAGGATTGAAAATCAAGCAAAGAGATTGGATAGAGCTTTGGAAAGAGGTGGGAATGGTTTGACGAGTAGAAGTGAGACTTTAGGTGGTGGTAGTGTTTATGGATCAAGTTCTCTTCATGAAAATGGATCTATGATTGGAAATAATGTCAATGAAAATTGGCATAGGAAATCTTTATATGGTTCAGCTGCTGAAGATGAAAATGCTTGGAATCAACCTCAACCTGCTACTTCACAACAGAATAATAAATCAAATTTAAATGATGGTGAAGATTGGTCTCCTGTTAATACTTCCAATAATGCTTCTCCTAAACCTCCTAGTTCAAATCTTCCAGCTGGTGGGAATGGAAATGGAAATGGAAGTGAATTCATTCCAGCTCCTTCACCTTCTGCTCCAAATCAATCCGCATCAATCCCAACTGCTAGGAACCTTAATTCTTTGAGTCAATCTACAAATTCAAATTCGACTCATAACACAATGCATAAATCTACTTCGAGTTATTCTGGTTTGTTAGGGGCTTTGGCTAGTACCTTTCATTCCGTTTTGGATACAGATCCCGAAGCTACTAGGAGAAACAGCATTTCGAAGTTGAGAGAAGAGATCATGTTGGTGAGTTTTGAGAAGATTATCGCTTTTCGACTCCCTTTTCAAGATGGGAAACAGGTAAAGAAAGTTTCTAGTCTGAGCTTGAAATTGTGGGTTTCATCTTTCTAATCATTTCTTCTCTCTCTCTCTCGCTTTACTCCTTGATGTCCCCCTTCTTTACACTTGCCTTCATACAGTTGGAAGAAGCAGTCGAATTGACGACGAAGGATTTGAACCTGGCTACGAGTCAGATCCAGGCGGATTTGGATAGATTTCAAAGACAGAAAGTCCAAGATTTGAGAGATATGTTGATTGGTTTAAGCAAAGCTCATCGTGACTTTTGTCAAGCTGTGAGTAAAATGAGGTCATGATTCTTGTCTTGTAAGATGTGTTGGAAAGGGTTCATAGATCATCATAGCGATCCGAAGGGGAGGACGACCTTGTTCATAGCGAAAATGATTCTGTCGTCGAATAGGCATGACTCTAAACTATCTCTTACAATTTTTCTTTCCTCTCTCTCTCTGCTTTTCTCTCCCTGTTATTCCTGTCTATAGAATCTGAATTCATGGCAAGAAGCTAGAGACGAAATCGAGAAAATCAAGCCTTCAACCAACTCTGCAAACTCTGGTGATGCTGGTAGTGAGATGCCCATTTCTAGATTGGGTTTCCAAGGTAGATGAGATCTGTACAATCGACAGTTCTTTCAAGCAACAAGAGATGGGCTTTGAAGAGCAAAGATTTGGAGTACAAAAGAAATGGATCCTCTGGACGCTCTCTCTCTCTCTCTCCTTCTCTAATGGCAAATGTATATGTATTTCAGACTTTTTGAATTTTCGTTGATTCATCACTTCGTTCTGCGGCGTTCGTGGGACTGACTTGGGTTGGCTTTTGAGCAGCGAGTCAAGTATCTCGGTGGTGACTTATGGCGTACGATGATCCGTAGATTGTCTCTTTCCATGCATTGCGTTTGTCAAATGAGAGAAAAGGTGGCGGAGCGCGAAATGTGATCGAGGTCGATACTCAATTGATCTGTTAAAACTTCTTTGCTTTCGTCCAACTCATTCAATCGTCCAACTTGAAAATCATGGTTCAAGATCCAGACGAGACAGCCATCACGGCTGCAGTCGAACGTAAGAGCTTAGACAATCTACCAGATGATGTTGCTTTAGTCCTCGTTGAACTCGTCAAAGGATGGGCAGAAGAAGCACGAGGATCTACAGAACAACGAGATCAAGGAAAAAGGTGAGAACACCCGCCTCGCCGTCTATAGAGCAGAGCTGCTTTCTCTTGTGAGGTTTGCTCATTGTCATTCTCTATGTCCTTATACGCAGGCTAAGGGACACGACTCTCAAGGGAGTGTCTCTAAGCTGTAGACGAACCTTCGACTTTTGGTATCCATTCTTTTTGGAGGATGTAACTATGGGTATGAGACATATTAACTCCTTCCTACTACTTCTAAAAGGTCGCAATGGTTATGGGAGAATGATCAAGTCAATTGATTTCGATTACAGAAGAGCTGATATGAACAGGAGTCAAGAGCAAGAAATGATGGGACAGATGGTGGCAGCCTCGAGATTGGACGATACTGTCAAAGATCAAGCCCGCTTTGCTATCGGGTTTGGTGCTTGCGTCGACATAGTTTACGAGGAACTACAGAATCTAGAAAAGTTGATAATCGAAGATTCTTACTTCAATCTTCCCTTTGAAAGAGAAGTCAGGAATGGTAACATTGTTAGCAGACTTCCACTCAAATTCCTTACAAATTCTCTCAAGAAACTTTTCATGCCACTTCCAATGAGAGGTTACGCCATGAACAACTTGAACGGAAGAAATATCATTTGGATTCTGGTCTTCTGTGTTCATTTGAGAGAAGTAGCGCTGGGTTGTAGCATTTTGATAGCGGACAAGAGGTTTACAAAAGAATTTCAGGAAACCTTCTCTAGGAAATCAAAGGTCTGCAAATTGGCTTTGAATTTCAGAGACGACTATGATGATGCAGATCCAAAGACCTTTTGGGGGAAGGGAAACGCGAAGAATACAGCAATTTCCACTCTACTTCAAGTCACTGATCAATTAGAGTGTTTAGAATTATTCCCATCCCCTCCACGACAAGACAAAGTAAATCCAGGAGATTATACCCATGTCGACACTGGATGTCTAAGTAGTTTGACGAGTTCTTTCGAAACTTTAAAACATCTACGTATGTTGAATTTTCCAACTAATAAAACTCATCCCACTAGTACCGATTATTCAAAGTTTAGAAGTTTAAAAGTGCTCACGATGGATAGGGAAACTCTCATTTGCCTTCACGATAATTACAGAATCCCTCGTCCAAAGACTATAGAGAGTTTCATTCTTCCCTTTTACGGAAGGCACAAAAATTACGAGCGCTCTGATGAAGGAGTCATAGCAGGTGTTTTCGGAGAAGGTGGCGAGCAATCTTGGCCCAAGTTGAAGGAGATCATTATTCCTTCCGCCTCACTCACTGACGCCGGACATTTAGATGCTTCTCACCAAGATAAGACAGCTAGAGAAGAAGGCAGGAAATGGCTCCTCAAGGATCAGCTGTTCGCCAGCGGGAAAGTCAAGTTGATCAAATCGAGATTTGGAGAAGGTGAGTACGCATTGTGTAGTTGCTCTCATCCATTGCAGAATTTCTATTCATCAATTTGAACCCTCTTTGTTTCCCCTTCTCCTCGCCTCTCTGTCCAGGAGGGGAGCTCTCAAAAGACTGGAGATTCATGTCAAACCTTCGCTGGCCTTCTCAGTAACGAGACGCCTCGGATCTCATACAAATAGACTATTCAAAGCGAATCAGATCGACTAGGCCATGGAGAGTCGGAGAGGAAGCTTCTTCATAATGTACGACGGTCTTTTGTCAGATGGTCGTCAAATCAACTTATTTCCTTTCTGTTTAAACCTCTCGCGTTTATTCTCTCCCTTTCCCTGCGAAACTCTTCAGAGAATAATAACACGCAGTTGTAGAAGAAAAAGAAGCTGAGAAATTGGATTGAGTAAGGAGATAAGACGAACAGACAAAAGTGAGCAAGGAGCTTCCCAATCTCTTTCAGCCATCTTTCCTCTCCTTAGACTTTTGATTTCCACCTCTTGATCTTCCCTTTCCCTTCTTTGCTTGAGTTGGAGCACCTGGAATCTTCTTACTTCCTTCTGGAACCTTGTTAGAACCAGATTCAGATCCTTTATTCTCATTCCCAGTCTTTGATCCGATAGCAGCTCCAGGAATCACTTTGGTTTTCTGTGCCTCTTGATTTCTAGCTTCAATTTCCAATCTTTCCAATTCTTCAAAAGCAGCTTTGGACCAACTGACTGGAACTGATCTATTTTCTGAATCTAAATAAGTTGGTAAATAAGCATCAAGACGATTACTTTCATCTTTCAAGAGTGCATCTTGATCTAAATCTTTTGGTAATAGATTCCAATTTGCCCAATTCCTTGTTTCTTTTCCATAATGATCTTCAATGATTTTCCTTCTCTTGAATTCACTCTCTTTCCTATCTATCTCTTTCATTCCGTGTCTTCCTTCGGAAACGTGTAAGATCTCATAAGAATCATCGTCTGAATCCAATCTTCTATCAACTTGATCGTCATCTTCTTCTTCCTGTTCCTCTTCCTCCTCTTGAACATTCTCGGCTTCTTTATCCTTCGACATTGATGACTTTGAAAAATCCTGATCATTCTTCGACGGATTTATCGATTTCTTCTCGGACAATTTCTCAGATATCAATCCATCTCCTTTCTCCTTTTTTAAACTCTTCTTTTTCTTTTCTTTCTCATTCCCATATGAGACCTTGTGGGTTTTCATATTCAACCTGATGACTTTGTTTTTCTTCTCTTGTTCAATCAAAGGTCTCAAATCGTTATTCTGATTTTTCAAACTAGAACTTCCTCTGCCCAAAGCTTTATCCATTTCGTACTTTTTCCTAGCCATCGGACTCATGACTCCAGCTACGTTACCGCTTCCACCGATTCCATCGCCAAGTTGAGGAAACAAACTCTCCAAATTTCCATTGTTATTCTTGGGATGATTCCAATCTTGAGATTGTTGTAATTTCTCCAATTTCCTCTGTTCTCGGATTTCAATGATCTTGACTCTTTGTTCTACTTCCAGGGTTTCTCTTTGTGAGAATAGTTTGGATAAAAGGTTTGATCTTGAATTTGAAGAGAGGATTGGAGTCGTGTGACATGAAGGACAAGAAGTCGTGGAATTCAGAGGAGATGGGACCAACGTTGAGCAGAGTAATAAGCCACAATGAGAACAGATTGGAATGTAGGCTTGAAGAGGATGAAGTCGACCTGTTTTGAAGGAGTTGTGAGAGGGAAAAGAAAGATTTGAAGGGCATTCAGTCAACTCATCGAGATGAACAGAGATGGAATAGAAGCTTGCTGAATTCTTTCCTTGGACTTTCCATGCCGTCCACCTGATTCAAGTGCACCTAGCTTTCATTTCCTTCCATACTTTTGGAAAGATCTGCAAAATCTAAAGATACATCGTTTTGCTAAGCTCAGTTGTCGACAAGTTGAACTCACCTTGACAGAAGCACACCTTGACCCTCTCTTTCCTCCTTCCCTTGCCTTTCTCAGACGCAGTCAAAATATTGTTCTCCTGTGCATCCGTAGCTTCAGTAGAGGTCAATTGAGCGACCAGAGAATCGATAGCTATCATCTCAGGCGTTGGCTCGACATGAAATGGAAGCTCTTGATTCGACTCTGGAGTGACCTCTTCCACCTTTGATTCCACTTCTGGTTTCTGAATTGTATCATCTGAAGATACATGAGTACTTTGTTTACTTTTCTTTTGATTTGCATTCTCCTTTGGTTGCCTTTCCTTATCTTTCTTTGCTGCGCCAAAGAAGAGATCACCTTGACCTTTTCTATAGACTCGTCCACTTGCGCCGAAAGCTGATTCTTGATCTAGATCATCTGGTAATTGAGAGGAATAAGTGGGTCTTTGGAAATGAGCTGATTGAGAATGAGATGGATTTGGAGAGGAAGTTCTGTGGGAAGTTGGTCTTGAAAGATTCTTGAGATTGGAAGATGAAGTCTTGGAGGAAGAAGAGGAAGCAGCTGATGCTGATGCTGAAGGCAATGGCGGGAACAAGTTCGAAGACATTGGATTTAATCTACTCCTTTCTGTAAATGATAGTCTGTTGAGGAGAAGAGGAAAGGTGGAAGGGCGAATGATCCTTCTCTACGAAAGGCCACGCTGTCAAATTCAATTCACTCCTGATCCTTCTTTGCATTCAACTACATCAACAAAACATCAGGATTTCTATGAAATCATCAAGACTGAGTCATTTTACCTCCTAGCTGTCCAAAATCAATCAGTCGCAAACCTCCATAGTCAATCGGAGCAGGCTTATCCTGTCTTTCACAACTTCGACGTCTCATTCTTCTTTGAGTCCTCCATCAATCAATCAGCCCTTACTCTATTCATCCAGTTCTTTCTTTCTTTTGTTCTTCTCATCCTGGGTCTCAATTCCTAAGCGCAACTCATCCAATCAGTCAGTTCACACATTACAACACCTTATCTCCGCTGCTTGAAGACTTGGACTTTTTCATCGTCGTACATTAACACTGATCGCCAACGAATCTCCCATTCTATCCATTCTGATTCTTAGACTGAACACCAATTATGGTCGCTCAACCTCCCAAAGCATGCAGTTCTTGCAGGTTCAGAAAGGTAAGACCTGTTGCGAACCGGACCATCAAATTCGCTTTGATCGTCGACTAGTCAAGCTGACCAATCCAACCTCTTCAACCAATCTCTTTCTGGATCTGTCTGGTCTTTCTGCTTTATCTCTACAAAGATCAAATGTGATAGAAGGGACAAGTTGAAGGAAGCAAACGCTCCTGACGATTCGGACGTCAAGTGCTCAAACTGCGTAACTACTGGGACCAGTTGCGTTTTCATCTCTGCTCCAGTCAAACAACGTCAAGGAAAGAGAATCAGAGCTCTGAGAGAATTCGAACAAGAGGAACTTCTCTATGGACAACAGCAACCTGCCTCTTCCTCTTCGAGTTCTGGAATCCCTCAAATCTCTTCCAATGGCAAGACCTCTCAATCTACGCCTTTCTATTCGACTCCTTCAGTCCCATCTTCTTCTGCTCTTCCTCTAGAACTTTGGAGATCAAATGCACAGAATAGTGGTTCATCCATTTCCACTGTTGGGCAAAACCTTCTAAGACCTGGGATGTTTGGAATCAGAGGTTTAACGAAGCAACTTTTGGAATCTTGCATTGCAGCTTATCTCTTCAGTGTCTCTCCTACTCTGCCTATAGTAAGACCAGATTCATTCATTCCTCGCCTAGGAGCTTTCTTCAAACTCTACACAGGAGAGGTACCAGAATCTGGAGTAGAACCTTTGGATGACCTTTTAGTTCTAGCTTCAGCCTGCGCTGGCAGTGCTTGTCTATCGGAATCAGTAGCTGGATACCAGAGGAAGTTCGAAATCTTGATGGATTTAAAGAATGCCTTTGATTCGCTTGCGGAAAGTGAGAATGGGGAAAGGTTGAAACGTGCTGGATTGGACGGCGTCGAAGCTGTCTACATCATTACCATTCTGGAGGAAGACGAGAAACTCGATGATAACTTCAAAGCAAGGGATGTTGTAAGACCTGGTCCTTCTTTGAAGATTTCTCCCACTAGTACGGAAGGTGTGGTCAGAATTGCAATGGCTCATGGACTTCATATTCGATCACCGGAGAAACCAGAAGAAATCAGAGAGGCGACTATCTCTTCTACTCAACCTTCAACTCCAGCTTCTTCGCCATCTGTAGAATCGGAGGGATCGAGACGGAATAGGATTTGGTGGTGTGTGAGTATGAAATTTCTTGTCGACGTGGAAAGCTCAGAAAAGTATCTGACAATTGGCGTCTTTCTTCGCCCTCTTTCCCCTTCAGATTCTTGGAAACGATGCTTTCAGAGCCATGGCATATCGGCGTTCGGCTTACATTATAGAGGACAGCTTCGATCATGGAGGTTATGGAACAGGTGCGAAGAGTCTCTGTGGAATCGAGTCGCGCGAGTCGAGAGATATCGAACTGACGCCTTCTGCTTTCCGCTGCTCTTCGATACTCCTTTATTCTCTCTTTTACCCATCAGACTACCCTATATCTTCTCTCAAAGGACTTCCACAGTGGGTGGTCTTTGAATTTTTATGGCTTTCGTCGATGGTCACAGTCACTTTCCTCGCTCGTTCGATTCTCCCAAGAATCCTCAGTGAAAGAGCTCAGAGACGTGGAGTTGACGTCAACGAGGTCTGGAGGGTGATCAACAGCATAGAGAAATGGAGGAACGAGCTACCAAAAGACGTCACTTGGGAAGCTCAGCATCGCTCAGGAATCCATGGGAATGAAGAAGCTGCTGGAGAAAGAGCTTTCAAGTGTAGGCTGAGAGCTTTATACCTCGAGTGCTTATTCCACTTCTGCATCATCGCTCTTTTCCATGGTCTCGAAGATGCAGGATTCAGAAATCAAGGTGGTCGAATCAACTCTAATCCCACCTCAAGTTACCTTCCAGAGGTTCTCGATCAACCAATTTCGACAGCTTCGGTCAGAGCTGCTGCATCAATTCCAAACAGCAATTCTCCGCATTCTCCATCGTCCATAGAGCTCTCTACTTCTGATCCACTTCTACCTCAAGCTCTGCACGCAGTGGAAACTTTGGCTCACGCTACCTTCAATCGTCTCGCCGACCTTCTACCAAAAGCTGCTTCGGAAGGGATGATTAGAAGTTCTCCTTCTATTCTCAGAGGCGTAGGAACTGCTGCCATCATTTGGTCAACGGAAATCGCTGTCAGGAGAGCCAGAGAAGGTGCATCGTCGGAAGGATTGAACGAAATGTTGAACAAAGCTGAGAATCTGATCTCAGCCGTGGCTACGTGCGACTCAAGTCAAAGCACCCCTCTTATCGTCCAACAAATGAGAGAAGTAGTCTCAAAAGCAAAGCTGTCGGTCAAGGAGATTCTCAGTCAACGAAATTTCCCATCCCCAGCTGCCTCAGCTTCGTCAGGAAACGATTCTCCTCGAACCCAAAACACAAGCAGCAATCCAGTCTTCAACTCGATCCCGGGCGGCAGTGTAGAGCCTTTTGGAGCTCCTCCTCAAACGGTGAGTTCTGAGTCTATAAGAAAAATCTCGCTCGAGACTTGCTTTTCATTCGATGCCTTGT
>JASXTE010000556.1:0-37441 GCA_030280995.1 Hemileia vastatrix
TTTATAGTATGCTCGCTTACCCATTAAATTAAAATTTTATTTAATTATTAAAATCAAAAGTCACGATAGGGGGGGTGCGGGGTTTTGTGAGAGATGAAAACAAAATATTCGGGTATTTATTTTTAAAATTACTATAATATAGACCTCTTTCCAACAAAGGTCTGGTCTATAGGGTGGGGAAGGTAAGAATAATAGTTATGAAATAACTAGCTGCAATGTCCAACTAAACCCTCTTTTTTTTATATTAATAAACTATCTCACCTTTAACCCTCGACATGAGATAAATAAATCTATAAGAATGAGTTAGAGGAAAGATATAACTCAAACATTGCTTTTATGTGTTACATATAGAACAGGGTAACCTCTCTTTACGTTTTTATTAAAATTTTTATTTTAATAAAAATTGATTTTTTCGATGCGATGGTGGCCATTATTATAATAATAGCTATGTACCCGTACTATTAAGTATAAATAGAATAGAGATTCCCAGTATAAGCACATGCATATATGTGTGTGTGTGAGGGAGAGATGATATAATAGATGGGCCCGGCCCTTGCCCTTAAATGTATCCCCCCCCCTGCCAACCTTATATTTATAAAATATCGAACCCTCAACTTCTATATAAATAATGGCGCATTGCATATAAGGGTTAGTGAGTTTTTACTCACTCTTCTTCTCATGAAGATATTCTATATTTAACACACCATTGGCTTATAAAACTTTTAATAAAGACAACAATATAAGGTGGTTCGTATGAGTGTTCATATCAAAAGTAAGTGTATTAAGGGCTGGCTAAAAAACTATTAAAAATAGTGATAATAGGACGGACATATTGTAAGTTAATTTTATTAAATAATAATAAAAATATAAATATAGGGGGGGGTATATTCATAAGAATAAATATAAAAAAAATAGACTATATATATTATATATAGAGAAAAAAACATCAACCTCATGGTGAGTAGCCGTATAAGTATAAGATAGTAGCGGTATAGTAGTAGTATTATAAAGTAGCCAAATAGTAGTAGTATAAGATAGTAGCCGTATAAAAGTAGCATAAAAGAGTGATAGTAGTAGTATAAGATAGTAGCTGTAGTAGTATAAGATAGTAGCAGTATAGAATAGAGGCTAAATAGAGATAGGAGCTAAAGGGGATACTATATGGATAGGGGGGGGGGGGGGGAAAAACTCTATGGATAAAGATAAAATATTTTTGATAAGGATAATGATATGGATATATATATAAATAAAAGTATGAAATTTAAAAACCAACCCACCCTTTGGATAATGATGATGGATGAAGTATATATATATGTATAATATAAGCACTGAGATGAAGTGTTTGAGATATGATATAGTGAGAGACGAGGGTGACATGAGATTTATTTTTTTTGTAAAAACATAATAAAAAAAATTGGGGGGACATGTGGCTGAGTGGTAATGGCGCATTATTTGAGCTAATGAATCTAAATAAGATCACGAGTTCGATCCTCGTCGTGTCCTTATAGAGCATAAGTAAATAATATAATATACTTATGTTGTTTAAATTTAGTAGGTTTTGCTTGCTATTATATATCCTGTCATCATAATCATAAATGGGGGGGGGTATAGGTGATTAAATGTTCGGTATACGTAGCGGTAGCTGTAGCAATAGCAGCAGCCTTGTGAAAATTTAGTCAACACTAAAGTTAAATCAAAAAAATAATATTTTTATATATTCTTCACTCTTTATTCTATTTCTCGCGATAGTAACGAGACTCAATAAGGAGATGTGGTATAAAGGGATGAACAGAATATAGGTAGGTATCTCGAGAAGATCATATCGATAGCCTATAACCCAACTAAAAATGAGTTTCAAGTATAAAAAGGTCAATTATTTAAATAAGGGTGAAGGGATATTATAGTGCAAAGAGATGATCGAAGGCATAAGCAAATTAATCAATGCTATTGACTAGATAATATGTGCACAGCACATTGCCCATATATATAATATATATATAATAATAAAAAAAAATTATAAAACACTAGCTAAAATAAATAAACCGTAACAGTATTTATTTTATATATATAATAATATATAGATAAATAATATCAATCATCACACGTATGATAATACTAGGTGTGGTACGTTTTTTATATATACCGCAGAGCGGATATATGCCCTCGCCTGCAATAAATACCTAATAGGGATTTATTTATTATATAATATATATATTAATATATAAATATAAATAAATATATATATATTATATATATATATAATAAACATAAAAAGCTAAGACTTTTATTTTATTAAAAAGGACTTTTATCTCAATCTTTGATTATACTAGACCCTTGAGAGTGATGTAGGTTTTGATATGAGATGTATTAGTTATGATTAGGTAGTGTAAGTAAAAATGATGATAAATCAATATCGTTCCCTTCAATAACTTTTTTGAATAAAAATTTAATTCATAAGTTCAATAAGACTCTTAAACAAGTGCGGGGGGGGGGGGGGGGGGGGGGGGGGCGAAGATATTGTCCATAAGGTGTAGCAGCTGCGCAGCAGCGCATAAAAGATCCTAACGACAAGATAGCAGTTGTAATGAATGGGTTGTAGAAGCTAATAATAGTACGTTCTAATTTTAATTATCATGGGTTTCATATAGTAGATATGAGTCCCTGACCTATGGTGTGTTCTTTTGCTCTACTAAGTCTAACACTGTCATCCGTATGTTATTTTAACAATGTAGAAGGTAGTGGTGTAGGAGTCGTGCTAGGATTTATGAGCACGGTGGGAGTCATGAGTCTATGATTTAGGGATGTAAGTGCTGAAGGTGCACTAGGAGGTTATCATACTTTTGATGTTCAACGTTCTCTAAATATAGGGGTACTTCTATTTATTGTAAGTGAAATATTTTTTTTTGTATCTATTTTCTGGGCTTATTTTCATTCAGCTCTAAGTCCGACAGTAGAACTAGGGTCTCAATGACCTGCTCCAGGTATTGAGCCGCTAAATGCTTTTGAGATTCCGCTTCTAAATACTGTTCTACTACTAGCTTCAGCCAGTTCACTAACTTATGCACATCATGCCCTAATCAATGGTAATAGGAGAACCTGTCTAATGGGTTTTATAATTACTCTAGTTCTTGCTGTAACTTTTACAGGTTTTCAAGCTCTAGAATATATGGAAGCCCCGTTTACCATTTCCGATGGAGTTTTTGGTAGTACTTTTTTCTTTAGTACTGGAACGCATGGACTTCACGTAATGGTAGGTACAATTATGCTAACAGTAGCTATATTCAGAGTCATTAGTTACCAACTAACAGACCATCATCATCTAGGTTTTGAGGCAGCAGCACTATATTGACATTTCGTTGACGTAGTTTGACTATTTCTATTCATTAGTGTTTATTGATGAGGATCTTAATTATATATAATATACACCTTGTCATTTTTTTTATGACAATTGTTTACAATATAATGAGTTAGCTACAATATGACAATTATATACTAATAAAAGTGGGATTGATAATATAAGCCCCCCTAAACTAAAGTAGCAAAAGCTACTAAACTTAACTCTAATTGAAATAAAAAAAAAATAACTTGACTTGATCCAAAGGGGGGGGGGGGGGGGGGATATAATATATATTTAATAGGTCTCCTGATTGAGTATGTTGTAGATCGAGTTAGCGTGTAGGATGGTATAGTGTAATGAAAAATCCTGTGGGTAGTGGGAAAAGATACTGTCAACTAATAGATGCTCTATATGGTGATGGTGTCAAAGAGGATTATATAGTATATACTATATATATATTTTATAGTAGTCATATGAGCTATCAGTACATAAGGTACGCTAGCAATGCTATGAATCGTATGACACAGCACCCAAACTTTTATCGGACAGTGTCCTAGAGACAGTGTTCATGATAATAGAGCAGCGGTTAAATGGTCCACTGTTTACGGGCCTAACGGATACTTAAACCTGGATGTAAAAAATATCTTATAATCATATCAATTTAGTTGATTGGGTAGGCATACATTACATTATTCGTGTTCTGAACGAATAGGTTCTACGAATTATAGAGCAATCCATAATGACATGGGGGGGGGGATAAAACCGGGTGTAAATTATGTTAATATGCTAGTACTATCTACGTATACAAGTTCCAGATCTTATAGAGATTTATGATTAGGCTAAAGACAATAGTAAAGGGATGATGCGGTTTTAATCCTAAAAGCAGTGTAAGGTAATAATACCTAAGATAATCAGTGCCTAGTATGGCGTCCGCCAGTAAGGTTAGGTTCTACAGGTTAGTCGGAAACTTCTGAATCGTCATCTCTAGTCTGTGGCTTTAAGAGTCATGTATAGGGTTGTAGAGTGACGGTAGGAGTAATAGTAATAGGTGCGTGCTAAACTAATTCATAATGCTATGGTACCAGGACTAATAATCCATATACCCACTCTGAGTATGAGGGTTTCAAACATCACTTCAGCCTTATCTAGTATGAGCCTTTAAAACCTAACAAGGTATTTTAGTTAAATCATAAATCCTAATAAAACCTGATTTTATCAGGTTTGACCCAACTTCAACTTCACGAGATAATCCTTCGGTTAAGAATTTTATAAAAAAAATAGCAATCGCTCGCCTTTTAAGTATTAACACGTTGGTACAATAAAAATAAGAGTTGTTAAGTCTACTTATAATAAGTAATAAGTAACGTATTATCCTAATATTGGTTTTTAAACAGCAGCACTGTATTGACATTTTGTTGATGTTGTCAGACTATTCATCTTCATGAGTGTTTATGGAGAAGAAAGGGTCTAAAACATCACTCATCATAAAGGATATATAAATAAAATGAAAACAAAAAAATGATAAGAGTAATGTAATGAATATCATTCTGCTTGGGTTTTATGGGTGGGGGGGCCAACAGTTAGGTACTAATAACACAACTAAGTTTGCAAGCCATAGTATATAAGGCAACTATATTTTTATATGGACTGCCACAGGGAAAATTTAAAAAATTATTATTTTTAATAAAAAATGGCCGAATATTATATTAAAGGTGTGTAAACTTATAATGTAGACTAGTTTATGTTAATCCTCGTCATTTTAATAAAATGAGAGGGCCAGAGGGTAAAGTAAACCCACTTTATTAAACTGTCTTCAAGACTTTTGTATAGTCAGTATTAAATAAATATAACAGTTTTTAACAAAAAATAGGCTGATGCTGGATGAAGGGGGGGGGGGGGATTAATAATAAGGTAGAGTCAAGTTTAGTTTGCATGATTGAGATGAATAAGCAGCAGCTTATAAACTTAACCTTGGTAGGTGAAATTGAAGAGATGTGAAACTTTATAGTATAACGAATGACAAGTAAATTGCGGCTATAGTAAATATACCCTATAAGAAATTTAATTTAGTAAAGGATATATAAATTAAACATCCGGCATATAAAGAAAATTCGTTAAATACGAATTAAATACATGATATATTTTATATAAATAACTTAAAGCAGGGTAGCAATACTCGACCTAGGTCTTTCTTTACAAGTATTGATTCAGGGCTGTGTGCATTATGTAGTAACAGTTGTAGTGCGGTATGACTCAGCCGAAACGCAGTAACATGTGGAACAAGTTATACCTATAGTACACTCAATAGCACAGGCATCATAGATGATGGATATATGTCGTAACACGACTAATAGATATATACTATCGAGGGATGGGATGAACTGTTATAATGTTAGTTAGGTATAATATTGCTTGATGCTGGTCCATATCCGCGGCCACCTCCGGCATGGAGGGTATGTTCTTTACCTCTGCCTTTATGCAGCTATCTAAAGATGTAATCAACTGACAAATCATCCTCACATAAAATTTGAATCAGTAGTATTAGGATGATGATGATCTTTTGTGTTCTTGACATTGTGTGGGCTGCGTCATTCCTTTGTAAGTTGTGTAGATCATAATAAAAGGATAAAAAAATCCCCTTACTTACAATACTATATAAGTAGGTATGTGGTAGTACCCATCCCCTAACTAAAACCCTATTGCGATTCTTTATATCATCATTTTGCTTTGTAGGCATATAACGATTCAGCTCAACACAACACAATAAAACACTACATAACTCAACACAACACTACATAACTCAACACAACGCGACAGGGTTTTAATTATTTTATAATTAAAACAAACCCCCCTGAATTAAACTGTAGATTAGTTAGGCTTTTTAACTATCTTGATCTTGTAAAGGCAATCTTTCCTTTCTATTCCTTCCCTTCCCGAGGGAGTTGATCTTTTCGAGGGGAGATAGTAGATGATAAAATTTGAGGACAGGACCTATCTAACAGCAGGTTCCTGGTTCCAGTCCGTAAAAAGGGCTGAAGGACATTCACTTCACACACTACACCCTAATGTGAAGGGAAGGAAGGGGCCGTGATAGATACGTGGCATAATCATGTAAATGTAATACACGAGGGTGAGTTGCTCTTGCTCGAGGGTTGTTTATTTATTTTTTAATAAAAAGGTAGTTTTAGCTCAGTCGGTAGAGTAGACACTTGTGGCGTGTCTGGTCCAGAGTTCGAATCTCTGAATCTACCCTAATCATAAATGACAACTATTTTAATAATAAAAAATAATATATTTAGCGCTCATTTATTATTGAATAAAAAAAATTTTTTATAAATTAAAAATCCCTCATAAAAAAACTATACTATCCGGAAATGAATAAAACCTCCCCGGGAGTCCCCTCATTTTTTTTTATAAAAATATAAATCTTGTGTAAAAAGAAAAAGAGTGGGGGGATGGGGTTGGGCAGAGAATTTCCTGACATTCTCGAAAGAGCATAGTGTGATTTTATTTATTCCGATGGTTTTCGAATATATTAGAGTTTTAGAATGGAGGGGTATGGAGGGGGGAGTATTATTCAATAATATCATTCATTTCAACCCATATAATGTAAAGTTATATAATGTAAAGTAAAATAATGTAAAGTAATGTAATGGTAAATGTAATGTAAGGTAAAGTAAGGTTAGGTGAAGTAACAGGGTTGGTGATATGTAATGGATGTAAGGATTAGAGGAGTAACGTAACCCTTTTTATAAGGTTAAATGGGTTACGTCTACCACTAAATAGAAATGAGGGAGTGTTTTGGGAGGGGGGAAAAGGAGGTAAACCCTAAAGCAAGTAAAGCAAAGTTAGGGTGTTTTATTAGTCATAGTTCAAAAGGTGTAAAAAGTTAGTTAGTGATGGATAGTTTAGGTGGGTTTAGGTTTGATATATATAAAAGTTAGCGTATTTAGTTTTATAAAAGGGGGGGTTGCACATTAAAGTAAATTAGGCGTAGTAATGAGGGGAAAAGGGGGGGGGTTTACCTAAAGTGAGTAAGTGAGTAGTAGTAAAGGTCTTTTGTTCACAGGGGTTAGGGTTAACCTAAAGGGGGGGGTTTTGAGGGAGTAGTAAAATTAGTCAACAAGGTTGTGTTAATGGGGGGGAATAAAGTGTGTTGGATAAGAAAAGGGATAAAAATTAGTCATGTTAGGTAATGTGATGTAATGTAATGTTATGTAATATAATGTAATGTTATGTAGTGTAGTGATATGTAATGTATAGCTAGGTAGAGTGATATACCTCTCTCAACTCACATTTTTTTAAAGTAAAATGAGATTAACCCTAAATGGCTAAGATTATAAATGAAGAAGGGGGGGTAGGTGGGCCAATTCAGAGAGAGGACGTTTCGTTTATAAAAATAGACATAGACAAATATGAATTGTATAGAGAGGGTAGGAGGGGGGGGGGGAGGGCTTTTCACTTTACCGCACCCATATACACTTTAATAGAATAATATTTTATAGATAAGATATTTACTTATCTTTACATACATGGAAGAAGATGTGGACATATAACTCATGTATTCTCTTCTCTACACCACAATCCTATTAACCTAGATTAGATTATATAATTTTTTTATTCTATGAAATAATATGTTTTATTGTAAAATATAATATATATATCTCAGTATCTCACTATTGCAAGAGGGAGTTAATAGTAGGGTGGGGTTAAAATGGCTGTGGGAGGATGACGTGATAGAGATGATTAAATTGGTACAGTCCTATCAATAGGATATATTCACATGAAAATATAATCACATTCAACGAGCCCTCAAAAAATAATACACACACATATATTAATGACTGAGTATTCAAGAGATAGAATAAAATGTCGTTGAATAGAATAAAATAGAATGGAATAGAATTTTATATAATTTTATAAATAAAAATTTTATTTTATGACATTATGTGTTGGCAGTCAAACACCAACCCTCTTCAGATCCAACTACAGCAAGATATCACATATGTAACCTGCCGCTGTAATGTAACTAACGGGAGTGCATATAAAAACTTGCCGCTGTAATGTAACTAACAGGAGTGCATATAAAAAGCTTTGCCAAAATAGTGCTCACGTTATATGTGTTGCAGAAGGTAATTAATAAAAATAAATAAAACCTTCATGAACCGAATCCTGGCAGCTTAGGGTGTGGGATATCGATTTCATAGAATAGGGTGTTATTTTATAGAAAAGGAAGAGAGTAGAGTAGGATGTCGAATTTAATAGAATAGAATGTAATATCATAGTATAGAATAAAATGTAATGTGATTGTGATGTGAAAGACTCTCAATTATATTTTTAATATAAAAAATATCAGCATTTGTTAAGTAAAGTATTCGAGAGGTTCTGTGTAGTAGGCTAGGCCGTTTATGATACAGCTATAATATTATTATCATTATAATATACGTTCGTTTGTTTTCACGCTAGTAGGACTTGATGATGTAACTAAGGTATGTGGGGGGGGGATGGGGATGATGAGAGGTAATGTTAAAGAGACTATAGGTATGTTTAACCTAAATTCTTTCCCCACACACACATATATGTGTGTGTGAAGGTGCACGGAGGATGAAGGTGTTTAAAAGGTAAAAAAACCTTTCTAAAACTAAAATCCGAGGGTTTGTGTAGGTGTGCGTAGACCTATAAAACATACATATATATATGTATGTATAATAATAATGTATAGCTGAGCTATCACCCGTTAGCTTTATAGCCTATCATACATTTTAACACTCTCGTATGCGAGGCGAGGGGTACACAAATGACATAAATCAGAGGAGTTCCCCGCATATTTTATTTATAAAAATATATATACGGACCGACCGACATTATAGGATATGATAATTTTTTTTATAAAGGTGCTTGTGCTTTTAAATGTTGTATATTATATATCCTCATAATATAGTTGAATATTATATACCCTCGGGTACTTTCCAGGTATAACATACATATAAGAGCGAGGCAGGCTGCCTGAAATGATGAGCATAAAAGGGGGGGGGGTATGGGTGGAACTAAAATAAACCTATCGAGCACAATCGGTTAGTATATGTTTATATAGATATAAGGATAGGTTCAACTCCTTTCAGATATAATAAGAATCTTGTAGAGCTGCTCATTTATTTAAATAAAATTAAAGTAAAGTCCGAATTCTTATGGATCCAAAGTCCTAATATTTTATAGTCCCTATAAAAGGTATAGCGACAAGCTAGTGGGTTATTCAATTCAATTCATAAGGTATTGTATAGCATAGTATGCTATGCTATAAACAACTGTTTGATGGTTTAGAATATAGAGTATTGCTCCCATGTTCTGTAAATAGAGTAGCCTAACCTAGGCAGCTAGAGCTCTATATAAAATGTTTTACTTTACAGTATAGTTGAAAGAGAGTATATGTACTCACAAGAGTATCGCTGAAAATAAATTAAACAGCAATAAACGACCTGAGTTAATATTATTAAATAATAAAAGGGGGGGGGGGCTAAAACCCTTATCACTATTAATTAATGAGCTGTCTATATAGATAGAATATCCTATCTATCTATATATATAGATAGGATGCTTAATAATAATTAATATCCTATCTTCTCTGATGACTATCAGTTATGGATATCCACTTGAACCAATGAATTAATTTTACGATAAGTAGGTAGGTAATACATACATAGTGAAAATGATAAAAAAAATCTCTCTCAGGTGATGAGAGATAAGGGGGTAAGGTGGAAAGGAGAATAAGATGGATATAGAGGATCTGAATAGATAAAAAAATATATATATAGATAGATAATTATTTAATAATAATGGTTTGCTATATATAGAGGTATATATGGGGATATATAGATATATAGGGTATTAAAAATAATAGTTATTAGGCCACATATATATATATGTATGGTTAGATATATCCATATCTAATGATGGATAGATGGATGGATGTAATGTTTTTCTATGAAGATAATATACAGGAATGTTCAGGGGAGATGTGTGTGGACAAATGTTTACGCTATTAGACAAATCATATGAATGACAACGAATAAATACACTAACCTCTAAAATTAAAAATAAAAAAATTAAATAAACTTATATATATTTATATATAAAAAAGATAAGAATAGAATATTTAATAGGATAAAAAAAATAATAGTCATCATATCATATTTGAGGGTTTGAGTGATGATGGTATTAGAGAGATGAGATGTTGTTGTTCAAATATGTAAAATGAAGAAAATAAGAGATTTGATTCTTCAGGAAGCGTAGTCATAGTATCAGGGCCTCCAAAAAGTTAAACGTTAAAGGTTTTTGTAAGAGTGATGTGGAGTGGAGGAGCACAAAAAAAACAAATTAACCAACCCACCAACGTAATTACAAACCGATCAGCCCACATACCGAATTCACTAATAAAAAACCGACAGCCAACCAACCCAAAACCTATCAACCGACCCAAGATTTACTCCCGTGTAGATATAACCTCTCTACATGAAGTAGAGAGAGAGGGGAGTGCATGTGGGATGATAGGCCATAGGTAATAATATGAGTTTGAAGGAATGGATTCTAATTCTATCCATAATGTTGACGTGTGTGTGGGAAGCGAGAATAATATGTGATACCTCAGAATCCTCATATCATATCAAATCCCTCAAGCGATCCCACTTCTGTTTTTTGTATATGATTATAGTTCAAGGGTGATTAAAATAAAAGCCGATTAAATTGAAATGTAAGATCAATTAGAGAAAGGAAACAATATGTCTTTTTTGTTTTTATTTATTTTTTTTTTACTTATAGTACCTTAACCCTGATACTCAACCCCCGTAAAGGGGGGGGGGGTTTTCCCCAAAACCAATGAAATAAAATTTAAATCAACCCATCATACCCAACCCATTTTAGAGGATTCACGCTGGCTGCGGGGGGGGTAGGGAGAGAGACCAGAGAGAATAGATAAAATTAGACAATTTAAAGGTTGTCTTTAATTTAAATTAAGCAGCACCTTTACACACGCGTGTGGCAACGTATATACGAAGGGCTGCTGCGGCGGGCTTTAAAGTAAGCAGCAGGTAGGGGGGGGGATATAAGTGCCCCATAAGCCAATAACATTAATAGACCCTACCCTAATATCGTGTGTGTGAAGGGTATATATTTAGGACCTAAACTCTTCACACAGTCCAACCTACCCTACGTGTTAGTCTTATTATAATAATAATAGGTAATATAAGCAAGCATAGGAGGGTCTTGTCTCTCCCACACACGCCATTATGTGTATGTGGGGGTGAGTTTATAGATAAGGGTTAGCCTGGTCTTGTATTGTAGGGTCATCTCATGTCATGTCAAGTCATATCTGAAATAATAATAAAGTTATACTACTCCATGATACCTAAACCCGTGTTGACTAAACTAAACTAAAAAAAAATAAACGATGAGATTGAGATAAAGAGAATAGGGTGCTGATAAATAGGATATAATAATAAAAAAAGGGGGGGGGGGGGGGCAATATGAGCTTAATGATATGAAGGTATAGATCCTTTTAACATGCCATATGTATAATCCATAACTATGGATATTTAATATAGAGTAAGACGTGCGAGTCTTTTTTTTTATTTACCACTCGTATCTTAAAAGACAGACAATATCTGCGAAAAGTAATTGTAAGGACTTAGCTACTAATTATAGTGTATTAGTATGACGTACCGTAGTATGATGTATGACGAACCGTAGTAAGACGTACAGTAGTATAAGTTAATAAAGGGTAATAGGATGTTTAACTAAAATGCAATCCATGTTTTGGGTGAGATTATTAAGCAGGATTGCGGGGGGGGGGTTATTTCGTCCTAAAGAAACAGATAAAAGTACAATAAAAAGACTCTGAAATAGCTTCTTCAAAACATATGTATAAGTCATTTCCACATCAGGCTATAAAATGGTGGTTCCTAACATATAACATTTGCAAAAGACCTAAAACATCATTTCAGACCCGACCCTCGTACAAAACATTCATTTAGAGGTAGGGTGATATGTTCTATTTTGTATTCCTTCGTTTAATAAAAATAACCTCCTTCAGCGTGCATCACGTTATCCTATGTAAGCCAAAAAATAGTTTGTATCATATAAGCTCGTGTGTTTAATTTATCAGAATTATCATTAATCCTTCTACTAAGAGAGTAAGTTGAATAGAGTGATTTGCTTTAAAGGGAAAGAGATACTATACTTTTATAGATAAGATAAAATTTGATGAGAGGACAAGGATGAACTCATCGATACGACTCATCGTATGGGATCTCAACTAATAGAGTATGTACTTGCGGGGGGGGGAGTAAAAATGAAAGGGTTTACGTTCAGTAAAGTTTAATCGAGAGATAGGGATGTTGAGTCATATTAATCTCTCGAGAATGGGTAAAGTTTAAAAAACCCATCAGTAAATATATGGCCATAAATGCAGTGGTATGGGCGATATAGAATAGGATACGTTTTATATTTAGGAGTACCGTAACTTGAATATAAGAAAATAAAATTTCCTATAATAGGATGGGATGGGTAGAATTGAATGGAAGGAACAGTTGCTTCATCAGCTTTATAAAGTAAAGGTAAGAAAGAGGTTAAAATAGGATATTTATTTTTATAAATAAATAAAATGGTATAGGATATGATATCATAGGGTATGATAGGGAGGGGGGGGATATAATAAAAATGGTTAATATGTGCGTGCCGTAGAGGATCGGATACGGATCCTAAGAGTATTAATAAATAAAAGTACCTGAATAGACAGCATAACTTGATTCGGCTTATGTACAAGATTCTTATCAACCACTATAGTTCAGCGGTAGAACAACTCACTCATGCTGAGTACGCGTAGATTCAATTTCTGCTAGTGGTATTTTCTTTTTATTTAATTTTTTTGCGCTAGCTTTAAAATAAAATCGTAAATGACTAAACCATTAATAAAATCCTCACTAATGCTAATGCTTTGACCCCGGGAGTTCCCCGCATATGACGTGTGGAAGGGGGAGAATAAAGAACTCATACTCAGGATTCGAATGATACACAACCCCCCATAGAGTAGTGATAATAATAGGTTATATTATAATGTTATGTTTTGAAATAGTAAGTAGTTATTATTAACTTTTGGTGAAGGGTTTATGTGGTTAGTAAATTATACGCTGCGTGTTTTATTGATATATATTCTCGAATAAAGAGCTAAATGACCTAATAAAGTAATGTATAGGATGTATAGACTCCATAATTAAGCGTGTACTCCTCCTTTATAATAAATAAGATAAGACGTCACGTCAGCCTATTTAAATTTAATAAAAACCCTAACCTAGATATAGATATATATATATATATATGATATGATACTATCTTTATAGATATAGATACAGAAATCATATATAATATAAAAAGGGTGGGTATGATATCACACTGTGTGGGTTTAATTTATAATTAAATAAATAAAAACTAAACTATGATAGATTGTAGCCATGATGCACAAGGGTGGTAGTATAGTGTATATATATAAATATTAGTATAATAACAATTACCGTAGTATGGGCGTACAATAGTAAAAGGAATAATAAAAAGTATGACGTATGAGGACCTACGTATATTAATACTAATTAGTTAAGTGTATATACTTAACGTAGTATAGTGTATGACGTATTTATACATAGAATAAGTATGACGTATGACAAACTACATGACGTCTGACAAATGACGTACTCATATGATGTCATGTATATTCGTAGGAATACGCCTATGTTAGGTGTATATAAAATACAATATAAGTATAGCGTATAGCGTATTATAGTTAGTATACGTCTAAGTATGATGTATAAGTGTAAATATATACCTATAAGTATGATGTATAAGTATAAGTAATATTTAGGCGTATAGTCTAAATAAAACCAGCCGTATTAGTATAAAGTAGCAGCTGCGGTATATCAGTAAAATAAGATAGCGTATGACGTATGGTGTATAGAAACAGTTTGTGCAAACTGAAGTGTATGTACTACATAGATATAATAAGGGTGATGATGGGTAGTTATAGTTTATAAAGAATATTTTTAGAGAAAAGAAAGAGTTTATAACGTGCTTAAAAATAAAAATAAAAATGAGCAGGCCTAAGATATAAAATTCTTTTTGTCCCTAGGTTTACAGGTTTCCGAGTAGACGTAAACTAATAATATGGATGTTCCGTTCACCGGAGGGTTGGTAAGAGATGAGAAGGATGTTGAGAGATGATCTTGTAACTTGAATGTATACCCGAATCTTATATAAATAAAAATAAGTGGAGATAATATTCAACGATATTGAACCTTTTTCAATGATACGAAACACGACTCAATGGACATGGACATACCTTCTTATTTATAAAATAAAATAAATAGATTAATAATAATGACTTACGAGCGTAAATAACATCTATAAGATAATAAATTCGATTTGTATAGCTAAATAATGATAATGTTTTTTAAGAAGTAATGTGTAGTGACGGGTTGTTTCGTGTACCTTTATCTAATAACACTTTTTGACATTATGACCATTTAAAATGAGAGAGGTAGTCATGTTGAATGTTATATTAAGTTATAAATTATATTTTTATAAAAAATACTAAAAGTAAGTAAGGGTTAAGTAAAAAAAGGGGGGGGGGGAGGATATAACGATACAATAATGCACTAACACAAGACAGGGATAAGATGTTTATAATTTAATAAAAAAAAATAAATAATATTTATAAATGCATGCAGATGGAGTGAACAAATTCCTGTATTCAGATTATCATCATTCAGGAAGATTCGATGAAGAATGATACGATGAGTGAATAATGAATGAATATGATAATTTTAACCCCATTATCATTCATTAAAAAATGAATGATAAATGTGTGTAGGATATAGTTTATATAATAATTTTAGACAGCTAAGAAATAAGTTATAACATCATTATATGATAATGAGGGAACTAATATAGCTATAGAGTATTTATGACATCACCGCATGAGAGGGTGTGTGGTGATGTTTAAATCGGAATGTTTACGTAA
This sequence comes from Hemileia vastatrix, assembly GCA_030280995.1. Classification (NCBI taxonomy): domain Eukaryota; kingdom Fungi; phylum Basidiomycota; class Pucciniomycetes; order Pucciniales; family Zaghouaniaceae; genus Hemileia; species Hemileia vastatrix. Next base: position 15,399 of record JASXTE010000556.1, read on the forward strand.
ATGAGATAGCAGGGTATGATAAGATTTTATTTATAAAGAACAATAAATTATTATTGTTCTTTATTGACTTGATAAGATTATTTAAAGGGATATAATTATACCACAGGGATAGAAGGTTTTAGCTAGCTTCCCGACTATGGAAGGGGGGGGGGATGCGGTTAATATAAAAACTTAAAAACCTCAGTAAAGTAAGAGGATATAGAAGAATAAAAAAAAAGTAAATGTGAGCGGTAGTTTGTAGTCTAATAATACTTCCAATAATAGGTGCGATTCATGTATCACTAACAGAAGTAAATAATAATATAGGGGTACGTAAGATTAGGAATATGAGTCTAATTTATACATGTATTACGTATTTTATAAGTATAATGATGTGGATTGAATTTAATCCATCTCAGGTACGGATGCAAATAGTGAGTACGTTTTCAGATTGAGAAATATTTAACATTGTGTTTGGAGTGGATGGTCTAAGTCTGTTTTTTGTACTACTAACAGCACTAACAATACCGATAGCGATGATAACAAGTTATTATATAGATAATAACAAGCAAAAGCTATATCTCTGTCTAATACTAATTTTTTCAGGTTTCATAATGTCAGTATTTCTAAGTCTAGATATTATTCTATTTTACGTATCCTTTGAAGCAGTACTCATCCCACTGACACTACTAGTAGGGATTTATGGAGGGCGTAGGAGAATTAGTGCTGCTTATCTTCTATTTATATATACACTATTTGGGAGTCTACCCATGCTACTATCTTTTATAAAAATGTATACGATAACACATACGACGAATATAGAAGTACTAAGTATAATGAATCAAGATTATCATCCACTCATATGACTAGGAGTTTTCATAGGTCTAGCAGTGAAAACACCTCTTGTACCTTTTCATCTATGACTAAAGACAGCGCATGCAGAGGCTAACAGTGCAGTATCAGTAGTCCTAGCGGGACTAGTACTAAAGCTAGCCACTTATGCACATCTAAGAATTATAATTCAACTAATACCAGTACAAACTATATATTTTCAGAGTCTAGTTATAGTTATAAGTCTAATATCCATTATTTATACAGCTTTTATTTGTCTAAGACAGACAGATTTTAAGCAGCTAGTAGCTTATTCATCAATTAATCATATGGGTATTGTATGTATAGGTCTATATAGTAACAATCTGACAGGTGTTGAAGGAGGGATCCTACTATCCCTCTGTCATGGAGCCGTGAGTCCAGCTCTATTTATTCTGGTTGGGGGAGTCATTTATGATCGATATCATGATCGTACCATCAGGTATTATAGAGGTCTCGCGACTTATATACCTCTGTTTTCAATTTTCTTTCTACTCTTCACACTTGGTAATATAGCCACACCACTAACAGGAAATTGAACAGGTGAATTTATAAGTCTTGCAGGAGCATTTCAAATATTCCCTATTATTACAATACTCGCTAGTACTTCCATTATTATAAGTGCTTGTTATTCTATCTATCTTTATAATAGAATATGTTTCGGATCATGATCTCGTTACCTTAATCCAGTAATAGATGTGACTAGACTAGAATTTAATGTACTAATACCCCTCCTCCTTCTAATAATAGCACTAGGTATATACCCTAATATAGTACTAGATTATCTTCATGTTAATTGTTCAAGTCTAATATATAAGGCTTGATAGGATAAGTAAAATATAAACCCTCAAACTAAATCCATAACTCACTCACACACTCACAATAATATAGATATTTTTATCCCCTTACTATATATTTATAAAATGTGCACAGTCTAACGCATCTAGTTTTGATGTCATCATCATAATAGATATCTGGAATCGAGGGATCCCCATCAAGTTTAACCATATGTATATATATTATAGTATAGACCTCTGCTATGTTATAATATAGCTCCTAACAGTCTGCTTACAACTATGTGACAGTAGCTAACTAGGAGGGTTGTATGAAATAATGTATGCAAGCTTAGTTCAGCTATATTATTATATAATAAAATATGATTTTTTTTTATAAAAAATAGGATTTTATAGGATAAAATAAATATGAGGTGATGTTCTCTTCGAATATGCAACACCGATCAAAGTTTCGGACATAGATCTAAACAGACGTTTAGATAGTAAATAGCTCTCTTAACTATAAATAAATACGATACATAGATAATACGACTGAGATATAAAGAGGGTCAGGTCCGTCCGTATTATTATCATTTGGCATTAGACCTGGCGTAGAATATAAACAACCTCTCTCTTGCGAGAGTCATATAAATAATGGATGAAGGTTGGTATATAAGTAGTAGGAAAAATAGAATATAGCGGAGATATTGTGTTGTATTCCACAGCATTCAAGGCTGTTCAGTATAAGGGTATACTGTAATAAATAGCCACAATATGCCAGTGCTGCGCCGTGCAGTACAGTGCATAGAAGGGGGAGGTAGTTTTTAGCTCAGGCCGTGAACTAGCAAAAATAATACGGGACACGGTATTATGACTGAACTGAGGAGTTAATAGCAGGAAAACTATTGTAAATAGGACCTAGTCATGTAGCAAGGGGGGGAGGCCCGTCCATAGTGCTAGGCTATTTTATAATAAAAACTATGAATATGCCTAGCGTAAATATAACAAATAGAGTCTGATACTAATATCAACTCACTAAATCCAAACCTTAAAATAATCAAAACCTTAAAATAATCAATTCAATCCGTTAAAAAGAAAAGGGGGGGGGGGCTTGCCAATGGTGGGTCCTAGACTAAAATAAAATATTCAGCCAGGTAAGCTAACTCGAGGTTATGACTCTTAAACTATAGTATAGTAGGGATAAACATTAAATACTTCGGTAAACTAGAATGTAAACTTAGATAGGGAACATATTATATAAGTCCAAGAGAGCTAAACCTGTGGGACCCTACATCTAGGATGATCTATCTGACGGTGCTATAAAACTAGTCAAGCTATAAAAGGACATGACCGAATAAAAATACGAATGTGAATAAAAAAAACCATCCCACACGGTCACAAGGCTGGATGTAGTTTATAGATAAAATAGCTAAAAAGGGGGGGGGAATTGAGTATAAATTAACGATAGCGAGATTATAAATAATACATACCTTGACATATATTAGAATGGAAGAGAATATGGAGAATATATAGAAGAGAAGAGTTTTATGCAAGTTAGTGTAAAGGTAACATGACTGGCTCATGATCAGTTGTACTAGGTTCAAATCCTAGACTTGTTCTAGTAAGTATGTCATCTCATAAAGCGGCTCTACGAGTGGTAATAGCCATTGGGTAGTATGTATTTTATATAATTCCACGTTTGATGAATAAACATCAGCTCTGATAGTACTCATGTTCGTTTGTACCATAGTCTGCGATAGATAGATTAAGAGTTGTTTTTGTTTATTAATGGAAGTACAGATAAATTCGAGTGAAGTTATGTAGTAAGATAATCTCTGCAACATTCATGTACCTTTAACGTCCTAATTATTTAAGACTAGACATAGATAATAAATAGGCCTTAGATATCAGCCAGTATATAGATAGGGAAGGGCTAAAGTGGGGGGGGGTTTGTCTATAAGTCATTCCTGAGCATAACCTAATCCTAATCAGCATAATGTATGTATAAAACTTATATAAGTAAATAATATTTTATTATATAATATAAAACCTCTCCCTCATCTCAGCTCAGTTCAGATAATATTAGCTCCATCAGGGTTTATGTTTATAACCCCAAATAGGTATGGGTATATATTTTTATAAATCCTATATGGATAGGGATTTATCTTAGGATCGATATAATGATGTGGAGGGATATATATCATGCTCTAGGTATCTAGAGTTCGTAACGAAAACGATAATGAGAACGATTATAGATAATATTTAGTAGGGTGTGGGTGTGGTATATGTCGGATAGAGAGATATACACATAAAAGGTTCTCTTCTCTAGAAGCGTTTGTAAAGTGTAGTTCATTAAAGTAAAGTATAGTTTTGTTTGCGTAGAATAGGTTGAGTGCATAGTTTTGTATTCGTAAAGTATGTCGGGTGTTAATAATTCAGGGACTGAATGTGCCGAAGATAGGGTGGGGGGGGGGGCGTTAGTCTTAGTATAGTTTATACTAATAGGTGGGGGGGGGTGGGTAATATAAGCTGCAGCGTAGACGCATCCTTCGTAAAATCCTCTCTTGACTTAACGAGGTCCTAAAACACATATCCTCATCATTTTTTTTTACCTCGCCCCGTTAGGTAAGTTATATTTTTATATTGCTTTGTTCAATTCTCTATAGGGTATTATTATTATTATTATATAATTATATAATAATAATATTTATATAAATATAATATTATATTATAATGCTCATTATGCTTCTATAATCTTATCTCTCTGTTTTGTTTAATTTTCCTTCACCCCCGTAAAGGGGGGGTGGGGGGGGGGGGGGGTTTTTCCCCACGTATATGACTATGACGTGTGGGAGGGGGGGGGTAAAATGAGAGGAATGACTCTATCTATATGTTAGGATTAAGGTATATTGAGCAGATGTGGTTAAAATATATTTATAATATGTGGCGGGCTGCATATTAATTATGATTGATATGTATAGGAATATACACTACAGGATGTATGTAAGAAAGAATGCTAAATAAAATCCGATCATCTAAAACCATACCATACCAAACCCTATCATACAAAACCCTACCAGACCAAGGGTCTTTTCTTTCCAATTGAGTTAATATGATGTGTCTTTTAACTTCAATGGATGCAATAAAATAAAATAGAGTAACCAAACCGACCCGACACGCAGGTGTCTATGTCTACTATTGGATTTGATAAGATTTGATTGGATTGGATTTTATACAAACCCCCTCCCCTCCATCATATTATGATTATAATAATAATATTAAATAATAATTTATTGAACTAAGTAATATATAACCCTATCCATATATTGGAGTAGTAATAATTATTAATAAACAAAAAAGTTAAAGATCAGGGCACTTTATATATTTTTTTTTATAAAAAAAATCTCATCTCATCTCATCTATAGACCCAGGGAGTTCCCGCATATGACGTGTGGAAGGGGGGGGGGAATAAAATACTCCCTCACTAAATATTTTAACCCCTTCGGCCAACCTTGTAAATGTAAAGGCTGCTATAATCATATTAGCTAAGTTTTGTTTCGTTGCTTTGAGATAAAGAGAGGTATAGTATTGTAAGGTAATGTAATATCATGTTATGTAATAATGATGGGGGGGGGTCGGGCTACACATAGAGAAAGAATAGAACATCTCTCTAAAATAGATTAGATATACCCAGCCCCAAATGATAAGGGTGAGATACATACCTACATTATCGCCATTGTTTAAATAAAAGCATGAAAAAATAAAGGCAAGCATTTATGAAAATAAATAATGACGTAGTAGATATGATGGATGAAAAGGGGGGGGGGGGTAACAAGCGATGTTATGTTTTGAGAGAAGGGCGATAATTTATTTATTAATAATAAATACAGCTCCAACCCCTCCCACACGTCATATGCGTGGGGGGGGGGTGAGGAGGGAGGGGGGATAGGATTGGATGAGGAGTTTAGTTTTAAAAAGAGGATATTAATACAGACTAAAAATGACATGATTGATAATTTTTAGGTTATTTTTATAATAAATAAATACACTTCAATTTGGTATATACTATATTTATATCAAAACTTAATGTACGCCCGTTATGAACAGATAGGGTTCAGTCATCAAGATCTGAACACGTTCCGTAGGTTTTTTAAAGGATACGCTTAGAATGTATTTTGGGTTTAGGTTTGACATATTATATGGAGATGGAGATGGATAAAAAAGACACGTTGAGATGTTGTGATGCCAAATCACTAAGGTAGCGCAGCTTGAGCTGTCAGCTCTATTAGTTCAACGGTTAGAACTTTAGCTTTTCAAACTAACAATACCGGTTCAACTCCGGTATAGAGTATGTAGTAAGATAAATAAATATAATAATTATGTTATACGTTTCATAAAAACCCTCAAGGCGAGGTTCAACTAAACGTGTGGGAGAGAATAAATAAATTATGCTAATGCATATCGTAAGTTTTATATATAGATGCTTTATGGATATATCATCACATCTTGTTAAATACTATGCGAAAAGGGGGGGGGGATTTTTGATTTATTCCATAGATAAAATGCGAACACTCGTTATATATATAATATATATTTATATATATATATAGTATAAAGTCTATATTAAAGCCCAAGCCTATATATATGCCATATAATGGCACCATCTAATATATTAGCCATATAATATAATTGCTAATGCTATTTATATATAAAAAATATAAAATATAAATAAAATATATAATTTTTATTATAAAATAAATAAAATATGATAAGATATATAATAATAAAAAATATATAATATAATAAAATATATATATAGCTCGCTCGCGAGCGCTATTATATAATAATATGATTATAATCCTATAGGATTATATAATATATATACCCATGGTAAGGTAATGCTAATATATACTATATGCTAAGCATTCATTCATATGAATGAGGGGGGGGGGATGCTTATGCTAAGATTCCTAAAAGGAGGCATAAGAGCACTAACCAATTCAAGCAAAGCAAAAAAAATGATGTGAGGTAATCATGGTAAGGGGAGCAGCCGTTGATATATATAATATACAGCATAAAATAATTCATTAAGAGTGATATAATATAGCGTCACAGGATTCAGAGAGAGATATTTATATATAGGTATTAAATGATACCCTGGTGATGTATCATGTCTATATTTGACATGTCCTCTGCAACATTTTATAAAATAAATAACCTGAAATAAACTAACCTTATGTATTTTAGATTATAATATAATATGTAAAAAAAAATAAGCCCTACGCCCATCATCGGGTGTGAGAGGGTTATAGGAGGTAATGTTATAACTCATTCATCTGTCCAATGCAATGGGTGAGGAATTATAATACGGCCACGGTGCACGATTCGGGCAGCTAAAGCTAAGTTGACTTAAAGTTTGGATATGAATTAGATGGACTAGGATAAATATACGAACCATCAGATGAAATAAACATCAGTAGAATGAGAGTGAGCAGGTTATTTTAATAATCTATCTTCGTTATATAAAGATATGATACAGCCATAAGAGTAATATGTGGGGGGGTTAGTAAATAGGATAGGAGATCTTTTCATGTATTGAAAAGCTAATTATTATTAATATAAGTTGGCAAAACTTATTCTAAATAAGTCCTAATATAACTTATATATTAAATATATATAAAGATTATATTTAGATTATAAGGAGGGTCATAATAAAGTTAAAAGTAGTGTGAGATGCATGAAGAGCTTCAGCATAAATGCAATTCTCAAGATGGTATTGTAGAGTATAGTATTTTTTTTTAGTTGAATGGATTATAACTATAATGAGGGGGTGGGGGAGGTGAGTGGGAATAATAATACTCATTATTTGATTCTAATCAATTTTTATAACATAAAAATGATTTATTATTATATATATAATAATAATGATGGATAAGTGTTTATTTATTAAGTGCATCAGGTTAGTGGTAAAGGGGAGGGGGGGGTGAGGATAGAGAGAGTAGATAAGTTGGTAGAGTATGGAGTTGTGTTGTGATAAGTTAAAATAATAATAAAGAAAAGATAGATTCAATACCACCTAATAGCTTAAATAATAATCAGTAAGATGTATCACGATGACCTACCTAAATCCATAATAGGGATGGATGTAACCAGAGAGTTGTAGTCATATGAGTAGAGGGTAATTTTTAATAACACATTTCGTAAAAATAAATCATATGAGCGGTCGAGTTTCCGAAATAAATTAAGTTGACCTGAGTCAGTGGGTGTGTGCTCCGAGCTAAAGAGATAAAATAGTATAAAATGAATTATGAGTTGGCTTAAAATGACCAGAGAATCAGGTCAATGTTTTGATAAAAATAGGATGGTGAGTAGATAAACTCACAAAAATAGAGTTAATGGTGATATGATCCATTTTGGTAGTGACCCGAACCAGGGCTAACGGAGTGATGCCCCCCTTTGGATAATGTCAGCGACATTATAAAACTAAGTCATATTCAGGTTACTGATGTATCAGGGATAATTTAATCATGTGATGGAGGGGGTTTCAGATACTTAAGGATACCTCGAGAGTCATCCAATATATTATCCCATACACATACTGTAATAGGCTAAAATAGGCATATATTAAATATTATAGCTGGTAAGGTGGAATATGTATGGGGCATATAGGTGAATGTGGTGTATGTTGCCATAAAAATGGGTGAAAAATAAACAATAATATATATTATATAAGAATTTAATACAATAAAGGAAAGGATATCAGAGGGGGGGGGGGTACTGTTGTGTACTCGAACTCAGATATACAGAATGTGACAGGGGATTATATAAACATTACCTTACTAGGCTTGACATATATACTTTTTATATATATAATAAAAAATCTTTATTTTTATAAAGATTTAAATAAATATATATATATATATATGGATCTAATTAGATCCAAATATGGATATAGATAAAGATATAGATCTCTATCTGTAGAGATATCTATCTATAGATAGATATATAATAAAAAAAATATCTATAAAAACATAACATTTATTTGTGTTTTATTTTATATTATAAAATAAGGTGGGGGGGGATGTTAAATGTAATATCATGTAATAAAAACAATTATAGGACAATAAATTAAACAAACCGGGTTGTACGCACCGCACGTGGTAATATATAAATAAATGCCTTATATGTCAACTAGCTGGGCTAGTTAGGGTTCTGGAATAAACATTAACACAGCAGGGAGTTATGATAGAGTGAGAATGTGTATGACGTATGACGTAGAGTATGACAGTATAAGTAGGAGTGGGGAGGGTCTACAAATGATGTATAAATGGATAGGTGAAGGAGGGGATAATATAGGGTGTGTATAGGGATGAGGTGGCATGATGTAGACTCCTAATAGGAGAATTTATAATATTGTTTATTACTAATAAAAATTAGGGGGGGTTCGAGGCATGCAATGAGTGTGACTTGTGAAAGGAAGACGATCGAATGGCCTAATTATTATAATAATAATAATAAAGTAAAGTGAAATATTTGTAACGTAATAAGATAGATGGATGATGTTTTAATATCCGTTTGGTAAAGATAGATTCTGTAGGTATGGGTTTAAGATGAAATAAATATTTATGTGTGTGTGTATTTGTATAAAAAAGATAAATAAGTCTTTCTAGCTCAATTGGATAGAGCGTATTTCTTGTAAAAATAAGGTTAGTGGTTCAATTCCGCTGAAAGACAGATATAAAATATCCATGAGACCCTATCCTATTCTTTATATGATGTGATATTATAAATAATAACCTATATTCCACCTTGTGCTCGCATTAAACCTAAACTACATATACAGTTTACCCATTATCAAAAATGCTAAGGGTATAATATAACGACGACAAGACCCTAAAGTTACTAGTAGTATATATAATAGAGAGGATTGAATATGAATACTTCCCTTTTTATATGATATATAATAAATATAGAGCAACGCCTATAACGTTATAAAGCTATTTTAGACTTAAAAATAACCTATACCTGTTATGGTATAACATATAAGTATATATATAATATATATATATATATAAAAAGGGTATAATATAGCAATATATGCTATATAAAATAGCATCATATGATACATATATAATCCCGTACAAATATAATAATATAGAATATTATATATTTTTATAATACCCTAGTTATATAATCTAGGGTATATTATTATATATATATATATAATGGTGAGGGGTGAGGGGTGAGGCATAATAGGATGCGTAAATTTAGATATAACTAATATTAGCTTAATATTATTATAGAGAGCCTTTTATTTTATAAATAAGAATGAGGAGTAGTTGGATATAGTTCTATATTGTGTGATAGAATAATGGGAATTCACAGGAATTTGGGCCCTGCTTATCCCAGTTCGAATCTGGGTCACGCATTATTTCGAATAAATAAAATATTCTGTGTAGTTTTAGTTTGTAAAAGAAAAGAATAAAATAGAAGAGACAGATTGCATATAATGCAACAAAAAATTATAACTTCAATTCCCGACGATAAATAGATAAACCGTATGGATGGATATAATACATTTCAGCATCTGAACTAAGCTAAGAAGAGTGGGGGGGGGAGGGATTAAAAATATAATAACCCATAATATGGGTTGATAATGTATGTTTTAAGAAACCTAAATCAATAAACTAATCGATATGATAAAATACGATGTAATATAACACTCTTTTTGATTTTGATGTTAACCCCCAACTAGACAAGACATTACACGCGTGATGCCTGAGCACAATGAGTATGTGAGAGGGGGGGGTGTAGTGTAGGTTCATCGATAAAATCAAGGTAATAAAACTAAGTTTTTACGACCCATCTATAGAAGCTAAAGCTAAGCGGCTCATATTGTAAAGTGATGATAATTAACACTGTGTGTGACTAGTGATATGGGGGGGGGCCAGGGCAATATAATATAAACCCTAGCTTGCTTGGGGGGGTGTACAATTATTTCAATTATCTTTATAATAATTGAGTAAGTAGGACCTAAGAGGGATAAAGCAGCCTGCCCGATGGTGTAATGAATGTAAGTAAGAGTTAGACGCTACGCCATGTACCTTGACACCCTATTTCAGCTCATGCTCATGTCAAGAGAGGGTGATTCTAAATAAGAAGATATTACGCTGATAATGTAATATTACAGCTATATACCCTACATACGTGTGTAGTGGAACTAAAAAACTTAAAAATGAGGATTATAAAAACACACCCGATTCTAGGTCTAGTCAATTCATATCTTGTAGATTCACCACAACCAGCTAATATTAGTTATATGTGGAATTTTGGGAGTCTACTAGGATGTTGTCTAGTCATTCAGATTATCACAGGAGTTACACTAGCAATGCATTATACACCTAACGTAGACCTAGCTTTTATTTCAGTGGAGCATGTAATTAAAATCTTATGATGTGCTCTTTAAACTTTGCTATATGCTGGGAATGTCTGTATGATGTCATAACTACTATAAACATAAGCGGTCGTAGACTATGTATACCCGATCAAGTGAAAATGTTATAACTAAGGCACAATCAGCAGGTAACCAACGGCAGCGACGCTATATCTCTAGCTTAGTAGGAACCTCAGAGACTACACGCGAAGCTTTCCAGTAATTGAATTGAAAGATGATATAGTCCAAGTCATGATTAATGTAATTTGGATTTGAAAAAATAGTACTGTCACTATACAAGACAGCTCAACGTAAAATGAAGAATATAAGTTTGCACAATGACTAACAGGTTTAATGGATGCAGACGCAGACTCCTAGTATTTTTTTTGGGGTGGGGGGGGGGGATCGTCAATATATTCGTGTTATGTTTTGATTTGCCTCCGGATGATATCGCTATTCTATATAGAATCCAATAATATATAGGGGGGGGGTTGGACACGTTGATGCATATAAAACGTGTTGTGTGTTTGTTATTCGTAGAGTATTGGATATTATAAAGGTATGTAGGTAGGTCCTTTTATAGATAAGATAAAAAAACACTCCGTACAACTAAGTATCTATATTATAGATACTTAGATTTTTAATAAAATTAATTAATGAGAATAGGAAAAGTACTGCTGTGATCGAAACCGATTTAAATACTGTAAATAAATATATTCTTAATATGAACTCGGGTAGAACTAATTTTGACTGAGACAAAATTCCTAAAAATTATATCCATCCCTTTTATTAATAAATAGGCTTTATTGAAGGAGAATGAACTTTCGGAATTAAGAATATAGTACCTAATTTTAACCAAAGTAGGACAACACAGTATTTATACTCCGGCTTATAATGCAGATATGTAACTATCTGAGTTCGTTCTGTCATCTTTTTAACCTTACAGTCAATAGTCCACAACTAAAACCTAGCAAGACACTAAATCAAGATACGAAGGTACTCACTATTTAACTTCAGAATAGTGACTCACTACACGACATTCTTGCATAAAATATTATCTCTATTGAATTCAAGACTCGTAATAAAATTGACTTTATGTATTGATGTTTAGTTCTATACATGCACAAATTGGGTTATTTTTATAAACCAGAGGGTAGTTAGCTAGCTGTTCAAATTTAAGAATATATATATAGTTATAGATAGAGTCAGAGTCATTCAGGTAAAAATATTCAAGTCCCTGAAATGTATCCGCAGCTATAGCTATTTAAGACCCCCTGTACCAGTTATTATTACACCAGATATAAACAAAACCATCTTAGATTCTCACAAATAGTTGCTAAAACTGTAATATCTAAATCTATTTGAGTTTACGATCAAAATGTTCTAGTTATAGTTCCTGGTAGTAAACCCCTTTTCAATAATAAGGCATATGCAGCCGCAATAAAGTATAGGACTAAAGCGTACATCCCTAAGTAGTGACTAGACGATATATGAATACTAACAAGCTATATATTATTTTAATAGGTAGGGGGGGGGGGCTTCAATTTTTGATTCTTCACCCAAGTTGTCTGTCTTGATATTACTCTAATTTTTGCATTCCCTTTATCTGCAATGTAGATAGGGTGAAGTTTAGGATATGAGTGCTAAAGAAGTAAGAACAGGAAATAAAAAGTCCAAATCCGAGTCAAACGATGATCATAAGAGATGTTGAGTATGGATGACTTATCAGGTATATACATGCTAATGTGGCTTCATTTTTCTTCATTTTTGTATATCTACATATTGGACGTGGTCTATACTATGGATCTTACAAGTCACCAAGAACACTACCATGAGCTATTGGAGTTGTGATTCTCGTCATCATAATAGCGACCGCTTTCATAGGTTATAAAGATAGCCTAATATATATTCAAATATAAAAAATAATGGGATAACGATAACTTTTTTGTCTATACCTCTAGTAGCTAGAGCCAGCCGAAAGCTACAAATAATTCTCCAAAAACATCAGCTAATTCCTACACTCTAGAGTATACAACAGATATACTAAATAAAAAGGAAGTTTCGTTTATATTCAAAAGCTACTTAATACCTTTGCCGGTGTATATATTTGTATATATATACCCATTAAGGGGAAAATATATGTAGTGCTGATCTTGATCTAATATAGCGTCGTTTTCGTGGACACCTTTATAAGGCTGAAAAGGGTAGTATAGTAGTAAATAATGCAGTAAATAAATATGGTGTATAAAACTTTGCATTCATTGTAAGAAAAACAAACAATTCCCGTACCATCGGATCTAGGCAAGACAACTAAAATAAAGCTTATATAAGGCTATAATTTAACTAGAACAATATAAGATGGAGATGATATGCCCTGACTATAATATCACCAAAAATGGCAGGTTCTGTACTAGGAGTAAAACGTACCATAGAACAACGACTAAAACAAGCTATAAACATTAGGTAAATAATATGGAACGACTACGAGTAATGAAGACAGGGAAAGTGTTTAGTGATGAGACAAAAAAACTACTTCGTGAAAAAGCACTAGGAAGAAATAATTAGCATAGAAACACGAAAGAAAATGTCTATCAATAATAATAAATCCGTACCCTTTACTGCTTATTATGGTGATACTATGGATATCAATCAAAAATTCCCGAGTATTGCGGATGCAGCCCTACACTACTTTAAAGATGTACTGTACACAAATGAGGGCCAATCTAATAGGCTAGGCTCTTTATAATAAAACTTAACAACTAGGAAAGTATAGACTGGTAAAAGATAAGAATGATATGAATATATAGTCCTATTGTAATCCCTTTGTTAATCTGCATAGACTAAAAGGGTTTTGTATTTGTTTCTATATAGGTCATTTTTCATGACTGAGTATGTATAAAATCAATAGATTACCTCGACAGAGGTATGCGATATACTATATCATTTCACTGCTAAATCATATAATATATTTAGGCAATACAAGTGAAAACGGTAAAAAATCATCATCAAGGGTTAAGACCGTCGGTTCTATGCAGGATCGCTACAGACTGGGTCACTTGTGGGTGCCTGAAAGGGTGCTTAATGTACAGTCGGATGCCTATGACTTGTTTTTGTTTTTTATGATCTTGAAATAGGATATCCAAAAACAGGAAGTTCAAGGCCTAGAAAGATGCTATGCTGATCATAAACTCAAGACGAGAGGATTGATCAGCAAACTAGGTACAACATTAACTCCATTCACCAGTTTTGATATTCACTAGCTAGTTGAGGAGGCATTGTATGTTCTGCCTTACGGGCAGATGTCGCTATGAGGTAGTACATCAGACCGCCTCACATGCAGGGACTTACTAAGTATTCTTCTAACATCCTACTACTTTATCATGGTATACCTAACATCATAGCAAACAGCCAAGCTCATTTAAGCTAATGATAATAAAATGTCCACACGATCACGACATTCTGAGTATTTTTACGGAACGGGTGACCCTCACGCTGAACGACGATGATCAGGTCTAGGAACACGTCTAAGTCTGAGCCAAGGGTATAACCGTAGTGAATACCCACTGTGACTTCATGCACAGATTGCTAATCGAGGTTATTGTAATCCTGTACAGCCTAAGATATAAACACGACTAGGTACTGGTTGAAAACTAACAGGAGATACATTTATAGATTTCATACATTTACATATTCTAGTATGGACAGTCTTTACTCAGCATGATAGACTAATTCGATCAAGCACATTCCTAATAACATTATGAATTCCTAACACCACTTGCTCTAGCTATCTGAATTATAGATGATGGTGCTAGAGTTGGTAAAGGTATAAAGCTTTGTACGAACTCGTTCACATATCAAGATGGTACACGTCTAACTCAAGTTCTATATGATCTTAATAAGAGTTAAGTCTAGTGTATAATCAGCTGGAACTCCCTGACAATATCCTATTTATATCTGAGCTGAATCTATGTCCGATCTACGATCGGTGGTACGACCACGGTATATTCCATGCTATATAAGCTTGGAGAATAGTAGCACTGTTAAATTAAACAATAGTCAAACAATGAGTTTTCATACTTAGAGGCTCTGTATAGTCCTTATCCTCCAACTTTGCTTTCTTCTTTCTTCTTGTCCCCCCTTCAAAAGAAAAAGAAGGGCTTTAGACAAAAATAAAATGAATAAGAAGGGTAAAACCTCCCCCCTATACGATACGATACAAGGTCTCGTACTTTTATACTATCAGAGCTTAAGCCTTTTAGAGTATACCGATAGCAGAGTTAATGAGGGGGGGGGGAGGGCAACACTGATGAAAACGGTTAAAGACATTTCCCTCTTGTCAAGACCGTCGGTAACTTCTTTATACTTTAGCCTCTATTCCTCCACACCTTTCTCTTCATAATAATGATAAGAATAATGAAGATATTTGGGTTCAAGAAAAGGGAAGGGGGGTTAAAATTGAGCAGGAGTCATCGCTACAGACTGGTCCATCGGTGGGTTTATATCTTGTTTTTATACCTCCTCTTTTTATTTTAATTTTTCTCCGTAGAGTCGAAGTCGAGTCTCTGTAGCTTTTATTCAACGAAGGCAGCTCCGCTGTAATTAAATAATACGGATTTTTATTATTTAATAAAAAACAGAAGATATAAATAAAGACTGGATATAGGCTTAATGTACAGTCGATGTTCCCGTAGCTTTTGTGCTATCACAAGGCTCTATCATAAACCTCTTGTTGCAATAGTGATAGAGTACAGGGTCATGTATAGTATAGGGGGGGGTTCTGTTCTCTATGAGTTCCTACTCTTCCTTTTACTTCTTCCGGAAAGGTGATAGTCATTATCCATAAAATCCTTATTCAGTCTAGGGCAGAGTACCGAAAGCTGATAATTATTTAAATCGATCGATAAAAAAGAGTAGGTAAAAAACAGGGGGTAAGAACTAATTTTAGATCTATGTACAATACTATGATTGGGAGCCTGGCAACAGTTATTACAAATCTTCTAAGTGCCATTCCATGGATAGGAGGGGACCTTGTAGAATTTATTTGAGGTGGGTTCAGTGTAAGCAATGCGACACTAAATAGATTTTTTAGTCTTCATTTTGTACTACCCTTCATTATAGCGGCCCTAGTCATAATGCATATGATCGCGCTACATGAGCATGGGAGTAGCAATCCACTAGGGGTGACTGGGAATGCAGATAGACTACCCATAGCACCCTATTTTCTATTCAAAGATCTTGTAACCCTTTTTATATTTTTTACAGTACTAGCTATTATTGTCATGTACGCTCCAAATATAATGGGACATTCAGATAATTATATTCCAGCTAACGCCATACAAACACCACCGTCGATCGTTCCTGAATGATATCTTCTACCATTTTATGCAATCCTAAGATCCATTCCAAATAAACTTATAGGAGTTATTGCTATATTCGCTTCACTACTCATTCTACTTGCTATGCCCATTATAGATGTTTCAAGAGTTAGAGGGAGTCAATTCAGACCGCTTAACAGATTTATTTTCTGAATTCTAGTATCTGATTTCCTAGTGCTAACCTATCTGGGATCACAGCATGTAGAGGCTCCTTACATTATAGTAGGACAAATTGCAACAGGCCTTTACTTTGCATGATTCCTGGTGCTAGTTCCTATCACAGCTGTCATCGAGAATACGCTAATAGATATAAGATAAAAGGAGTATATTTTTTATATCCCCCTTTTGTTCATGTTTGGGATTATAACTAACTTATAGTTATATCACCCCCCCCCATACCTCTCTCACGCAAATGCTATGTGCATTCTTATTTTATTTCCCTTTATCTGTTCAGTATATTCTGAATCGAGCTGTGGTGTAATATATTACATATAGTAAAACCCTTATTAAGTATTAGTTAAGCACATTTTATGTGTGTATGAGTATGTATGTACTTACTACCAAACTATAGTTTTTTTTTGTTTTTAGGCTAATAGCCCCCCCCCCTTTATTTGTTATAACCCCCCCCCTTTTTTATATCTTTTTTAATCTAAATAAACAAACTTTTTATTATAAATTTAGTTCAATAGGAATTAGGTCCTAAAAACCCTAAGCGCCTTAAAAAGTTTTAGTGAGATCCGTTTAAGGTCTCAAAACACATTCAGAGTGTCATGTCATTATAGGCCACATGCTAAGTGACATAAGTGCAAAGCGACTATCACTTACAGGTAATACAAGTATTAGAATAATTAGGATGACTAAACTAGCAGGGCTGGCCAATCACGTGTCTCCTATTCACTCTCTGGACATATAACCCTTAAATCTTAATATTGATATATATTTTCCCATATACATAGAGGT
The DNA here is from genome assembly GCA_030280995.1 of Hemileia vastatrix. Classification (NCBI taxonomy): domain Eukaryota; kingdom Fungi; phylum Basidiomycota; class Pucciniomycetes; order Pucciniales; family Zaghouaniaceae; genus Hemileia; species Hemileia vastatrix. Next base: position 32,789 of record JASXTE010000556.1, read on the forward strand.
AAGGGGGGGGGGTTTTATACAACACCCTTTGTTTTGATACCTTATAGCTACATTTTTAATATTGGATTTATCTTATAATAAGAAATGTAAAAAAAGGGTTTCGAACACTATTAATAATGAACCGTGTTTACAACTGATAGGCCTGTTACGGGTACATAGCCCTAATTAAAAGTGGGGGGGGGGGGAGGAGAGGGGTTAGACTAACCACTCATAATTAAAACCAAGTGATGGTTTGGACATTATTCATAAATATATCGAAAAGGTATTTGGGAGGGGTGGGGAAGGGGGTGAATAAAACAGTACACGATACACCTGATTGTTGGTTTCCGAATAATGATCTGCGGAATATACAATATATACCTGATGTATACCTCATACTAAGTACCCTTTATGTGATATTGATATTTTAAGACGTATTTATTATATAAAAAAATGTACTGTATAGTATATAAAACGACCTACAGACCTACATTGCTTGTTTTTTCGTAAATTGAAAGGATTAAAATATGTTAATAATATCTCTTCTCTATCTCTATCAGTTCAACCCTATATACCCTACTGATACGAGTCTTATTTTAGGCTATTATACAATATATTATATATAAGCTTATATAATTACATTTTAGTAAGTGGGAGGGGGGGGGCAGGGTTATATTCACTTCACTATAATGAGTTGTGACCCGACCTATTATGGTAGGGGGGGGTGGGATCGTAGCAGTCTAAGAGGGGTAAAGAAAGACATCAGTTCTATGAATAAGAGTTGCAGACTTCTTTATCCTGACGTACCTTGGAAGTCAGCAAATCTCCCGTAGTACATATGGCTACAACACTTTATAAAGGGTGCTAGTAGGTAACCCTAAAAGACTCTAAGGGATATTAAGAGTGATAACGTTAATACAACAGAACATCTCCTAAATTACAGTAAGGTAAATAATTTTATTTATTAATAAAAAAACTCTCTCTTTTTATATATAAAATTACTAACTATAAGATAGTTAATAGAAAAAATAATTTGCAAGGTGATGGGGGGGTTAAAAAGGGGGGGGGTGGTATTTTCATTTATGAATAACACCCTCATTCTCATTCCATCTTGAATAGGGAGTGGGGTACAGTTCCATCATGAATAGGGTGTGGGGTTCAGTTCCATCTTGACTAAGTCTAAATAATTTTTATGCTGTAGAGTAAAGGGAAGCTATTTAATGAACCAAAAAATAATATAAAATAATAGGTATTATACAGATAGACTAAAAATGCTCAGCTACGTGCTGATACAATAAAAACCCGTTTAAGCCAAACAAAGTTTATATAAATAAGCATGTTTTAAGCTTTATAAAGGGTTGATTAATAGGGGGGGGGGTACTCTATAAAGCAGCCACACACTAAGACGTGACAAGATAAGCGAAGTAAAACTCAGTCTAGCACTAAAAATAGTAATACCACAACAACCTTGTCTATATATTAAAATATATCTCCAGATTCTGAGGGTAAAAGTTCAAGAAATAATGATATTTTTTATTTTTCAGCTTATCCTTTTATGTCATAGGGGCGCACTGAGTGTGGATAGGAGTTGAGTGTCTTATTATGTTAATTCATTCTTTTTCAAGTAAACCTAATCATCCTTATAATAGCATTTATATAAAGGGGAATCAGAGCTTACGTTATATAATATAATGGAGGGTGCCTATATAGGCATATAATAATATGAGCAGAAAGGTTAGGTTGATTAAATCAGATAAAGGATAAGACATAATATGATGTCTTGAAATTATATATAATATATATAGACGACGATAAGAATGTATAGCCAGTCAACAACCATCTTACATTTTATGTAAAATCCTTATAAGTAAAATAAAGTTAATGCAAGAGTCAGATTCATTCAAATAAAAAGTGTAGTAGCTATGTTTAATTCACTACTCATTTAACTAGCGATGTAAGTCAAATAAGTTTCAAGAATTAGAGGGAGTCATTATACTTATGAATGGGTGTATTATTATATTATATATTATATATAATAGTACTAATGTATACAGGGGGTGAACATTATGAATATTAGTAGGCCTATACTGCACTATATAAAATAGAGTTCAGAGTACTAGTTCCTAAAGTAGCAGCCAGCAGTTATATTAAAACACCTATTCTTAATAGAAATAGAATCAAGGGGGGGGGGGGGGGGAGTGCATATAAATCCATCAACATAACTTTTCATAAACAAACCTAATGTATATAAGCAAATAAATAATGACAAAAAATAAATATTATAATTACATATTATTTGTATAATTCAATTCTTTACATTTCTCCAGGGATACTAACGTGAAGAGGGAATGAATAAGGGAATAAAAATAGGATTCATAAAAATGATGAGGATATAAATAAACCTAAAATACTAATGGGGGGGGGTAATGTTGAATTCCTTCAGGACTAGGTATAAAGTAAAAAAACTAAAAAAGAGACTACTTACCTAGTTTGAGAGAATGCAATATAACAAATATATAAAAAGGCCGTAAGAGTAGTAATAAGTATAATACTAAATGACAGGTACTCACACAGGGTAAGGGTAACCTACATAACCCTCACCTAACATTTCATAACCAGACCCATACCACAGGTAAATGTAAGACAGACAGATAAAAAGGTGTTACTACTGAGCCAAGTAGCTTTTTTAAAGCATATGTTTAGTTATCTTTTTCCTTTTTGTTTCCGTGGGCTGTGCAACATCACATATTTATGTGAACCTGTTTAACAAGACAACTTTAGGATAGGGATAGGGATAGGGATAGGGATAGGGATATGAATAGGGATAGGGATAGGTCTTCATTTTTTTTTATAAAATACAATTTTTCCTTTCTCTATGCAATGCCATGCATCATAACAATTTATCGCTGTTGTTAGAGAGAGAATGAGTAGAGAGGAGAGAGGGGTTAGGGGATATAATTAAGAATAAAAAAGGTAATAGTTTGTTTATAATGCTGTGATAGATCTGATAGATTCAATAGTATTTGCTAACTAACAGTGCTGATAATTCGATGGTAATTATGACAATATTTTTATAATAAAGTTTGTGTAATCTGAATCCTAATTAAGAACCTAAAAAAGGCTTTTGATATAAAACATCATTTCATACAGATGAAAAATGGCATATGTGCTAAAGATAGGCTTAATATATATTTCCAAAATAAATATAATAAAGATTTAGAAAAAGATATATATAATGGAGTAGATAAAAGACACAATAATCTTTTTAAGCCAGATTAAAATGAAGATGAATAAAACCCCCCCCCGGGGGGGGGAAAACCTGGGCCCGGGTGGACAGGTTATTGAGCCTAATATAAAATAAAAAAATGTAGGATGGTTTATTGTTGAAGTTTGAACCTTTTTGACAGTTAAAGCCATTCCCTTTTGTTTTAGTAATAGGAATGGTATGATAATTAAGCCTGCGCGATACCTTATAGGTGGTCAAGGTCAAGTCCGCGGATTTCAGTACGGTAATAGATAACAGTTAGGACTTTGCACACTAGAGCGATGTACAACTCTATTCTAGAATAGAACTAAGCAGGAAGACCTGCAGCACGTGCTAAATTATCGCAGTTATCGTAAGCTTTTTTACATATTATCAAAACCCGAGACCCGTAACACGTGTGAGTGCATTGTAGTTCAACTCTACATAATTATATTGTATAAAAAAGCATACGTTATTTTATTTATAAGGAGTTGAGTAATAATATGAATGAACCCTAGCTGTATATCTCCAATATAAGCTAGCCATATTAGGTATACATTATTATGGCTAATATAATACTGTAAATATATACTAAAAACTATGTGATAAGATGACACCACAGTGGGATATAGATCACATATGCGTTTGTAAAGTTAAGTGGGCGTGACTGAAAAAATGCGCTGACGATGCCTAAATCCTTAGTACTTCCACGTAATGCTGACGTAAATAAAAAGTAGAAAAGAGGGTAAGCGTAGAGATGAGTTGACTTTAAAACTCCAATATCATTAACATCGATATAAAAAAGATTCGACTCACTTTCAGTGGTCAGATGAGTAAAAATAACTCATCCTTACCTTATCAAAAAAAAATATATATTTTTATTTATAAATAATACATCACCTTCCTCTTTCTACTCCTCATACGTAATACTAATTATACTATATATAGTATAATATATACCCACTACACTCATTGACTATAAACCTAACATTACAGATAAATTGAATTAATCTTATTAATATAATAATATATTTTGTTTAATGCTGCTGAGCTGAGCCGATATGAGCTTATATAGAGTTTATTAATATGTGAGATATGTTATACAAAAAGTTTATAAAAGCTATAACAACTTTTTTTTTTTATATAAAAAAAACAGATGCGCCTGCCTGCCTTCCAGCCTGCTTTTATACGTCATATTTAGCTGTAAATAAAGAGGGGTTAGTATGATAAATACGTTATTGTTTTTATAAGCAGGCATCCCGCCGCCGATATAATAAGTCACTCACTAAGTGACTTAATTTTTTAAGTATGTCTGTTTTTTCGTGTGTTTTAAAGTATATAATAAATCCCGTATGAAGCCCAGCCATCGCCAATCTATTTGGAGAGAATATATAAAAAGGATATTAGTTAGTACATATCACACTACTCTA
>JASXTE010000065.1:0-169037 GCA_030280995.1 Hemileia vastatrix
GCTAAATCAATGTTCACACTCTTCTCAATTTAAACAGGGATTCAGTACAATCAAATTGAAGTTTTTCCTTCTTTTTTCTTCTTTTTAATTTACTATTCGACAAAGTCAATCAAATGATTTAGCTGACAAAACAAAACAAAAATTAAAGATGAAAAAAAATGTAACTGAAAACAGCAAAAAAAAATAACAAACAAAAAAATAACATAAATATTGGAGGAAATGATTGCTTTGTGGCAAAGTAGTTTGGTTAATTCTACTCTGTTCGATCCCTGTGTATGAACCGTAAGAAATAAAAATCCAAAGTCTCAAGCATCCAGATGTTGTTGTTGTTGTTGTTGTTGTTGTTGTTGGGTGTAATATGTCACCACCGAAGGCAACTTTCCCAGCCTGTGGATCGTACTTCCTGACAAAGTGGTCCACCCAGTTCCTGTGATTGTTTTGTCCTTTGTCATGTCAATTCACTTATAATGATGATGATGATGATGCAACACCAACAAAAATAACCACACTGTCCACCTGGTTTCTCATGGAGTCATTCGGTAAAGTATGTCATTCAAATGACGAATGTTACACATTCCATTCAATATCAATTGATCAATCGATTGATTTTAACTTTTACCATCATCTTTGGTCATCAATTTTCAAACCATCAATGTCTAGTACAATGTAAACTTCATACATACATATAAATTGTACCTTATGACGGTGATGATGAAGAAGGCGCAATTTAACCGGAAGCACGGTTACTCCCGAACTTCCTGTGTGACTGTTGATGAGGAACCACCATAAGGAAAATTTGTTTGTCTCGTTGTGCATGTTACATCAATGTGTATACCTGTGCATGTGTCTGTGTGTGTGTGTGTTGTATGTTCACATGATTGTCCTGTTGAGTATTCACTGTGAATGAGTGAATGAGTGAACGAATGAATGAGTGAGTGTGTATTGCTATTTGTTACCCAAATCATCGGAAGTCTCAAGGGCAGGGACACAGTTGCACCGAATGAGTTTTGCAACTTACTACTCTTGAATTCAGGCCAGTGGTAACTACTATTTCACTGTGATGTGGTTGAAAAAAACAAAATTACCGCCCAAGCCAAGCCTTTAACTTGAAGATAAGAGGTTGAAAGATGACTTTATGACCGGAGCATCAGTAACTGTTAACTGTTAACTTTTTGCTGTTACAAACTTGCTACCGAACCGGCACTTGAATTCTTCTTCTTCTTCTTCTTCTTCTTCTTCGACTACTTATTCAAGTTACCAGTGGCCTAATAAGAGTGAGAGAAACATTTTTCAAGTCAAAGTTCCATCGCTTAAGGCTGTGTACCACTGAAACCAAGTACCGATTTCTCCATCTTTACCTGCATCACTCACACACAGTCCTACATAATACACTTGAAACCTTGACGTACACACTCAACACTCATTAAATAACCAAACCAATTGCCATTTGATTATGACACTGAAACGAATTACTCTACGAATGATGAAAACACTTCATCTCAACTTTACCATTTGCCATTTGCGCGAGTGCATTAAATTACATTGAATTTGCAACTTGGTAACAAATTAGTTTGTTGTAAAGGCAAAAGAAAAAAAGCTTTATTTCATTTCCAAATTGTTTGCGTATATCAACATTGAGTAGATTATTTCCATGATCAATGGAAAAGATAGATCATCGATAGAAAAGGGGAAGAGAAAGAGAGGAAAAAAGAAAAAAAGGAAAAACAAATGAAAATTAAATGTCATTGGAAAAAGGATCATCTTCGACTCATTAGTCGTTGACGTTTGGCTTTTTTGTGCTCCATTTCAGCTCGAATATCAGCAGCATCTTCCGCTTTACCTAATCTTTCACTTCGTCTTTCTTCTTTTTGTATTTGAGAATAACTTGCTTCTTCAATATCATCGTCGTCGAAATCTGCATAACGACTTTTGTCATAACCAAATATTTCTTTGATATGACGAGAAACATCAGGTCTGTCAGCATCTTCATCATCATCAATGAAATCATCCATTTCGTCATCATCTTCATCATCTTCATCATCATCATACCTTGCACGAGATCGAGGATCATAAGGACGACGATAATAATCATCTTCCATATAAGGATTTTGATGCATACGTCGACCATTCGGATTAACATGATTAGTTGGTGGCAGTCTTCTTTCACGAATGATATCTCGTTCTCGTTCTCGTTCTCGATTGTCTCGTTGTCGATCATCTCGACGTTCAGGCGGTAAATCACGTCCATCTCTTATTCTGTCAATATTACGGTATTCATTTGTTTGTCGATTAGGTCCATTACTTGCTGAACCATTTGAATTACCACGTCCACAAGATAACACAGTAGATCCTTGGCTCTTTGTTACCAACATATTTTTAAGATCACTTGTTCGATGACTTGCTCCAGCTAATACTTGATCCCTTAACTTGATTCGTTCTCGTTCTTCTAGTAAACGTTGTCTTTTCAATTCAATTAGACGTTCTTCTTCATCTTTTCTTTTCACTCGAGCAGACTTGGTTGGTTCTTTTTTATTGTTTGGCATGCTTTCATCTTTTTCTTTATCTTTTCGTCGACGAGTTTCATCAGGAATATCACGATAGTCATCTCGATTCGGTACTTCTCTACCTGATACATCTCGACGAATATTATTATTCTGTCTACTGTTGCTGCTTGTGTTTTTTGGCATTTCATCATATCTACTAGACTTAGTGGGAATATTGCCGTTTGGTCGGGCACTACCATTCAATTTGGATGTACCATTTGTCCTGGATACGCCATTTGTTTTGGACCTTTCGGATAAATCATTTGACCTATCTTTCTGTCTTGAGGCTGTAGGTGGTGAATTTTGCCTGTTGACATGTGGAGCAGATCGTGCCGGTTCGGATCTCTGAGGCAATGGTGACAATGACCTTCGATTGGATAACCTCTCTTCACTTGACACTTGACGGGCATCACCTGTTTTGGGTGCCATTTTAAGCAAATCTTCAAATTTTGGTGGCTGATGACCATGTCTTAGGCCTGAAGATGATGATCTAGCACTGTTGACTGCAGTAGATTTTGATGTACTTACATTTTTAACTTTATCATTCGATTTGTCAGGAGCTTTTTGTCTTGGTTTAATATCGTTTGAATTTGAAGGTGTATTGTAATTGTCTACATGATTGCTACTTGGCCTGGATGGTAGCTGACTTCGCTCGTGACCATTTGAAGCTGAAGATGACCTTTTAACAAGTTCTTTACCAACGGCAACTTTAATTGCTTCAACTCGATCTTTGAGGATTTTTCTTGTTAATTTAGAAAATTCAACGTTGGCCAAAGAATCAAGCAAAACAATTAAGTGAGCAGGTAAATTTGGTTTAGAAGTAGATGAGTCTTCCATTAGTCCTCTACTCGAGACAGCGTCTGACGAAAGCGCCACTCAGCTGATTGCTGGTTGCGGCGCATGATGCACTTGTTCTTGATAAACTGACTTAATTAACACATACATTCAATTGAAAGTACAATGTTTTTTTTCTTTTTATTTGTATTAAATTTAATATTAAATTCAAACTTTCTATGCATTTACCACGATGTCAAGAACCAAAGGACCATAGATCATCACTTGTTAACAATTGACTATCGACTTGACATTTTTTGCTTATAAATTGTGAATAAAAAACTAATTCTTGAGTGACCAGCCTGTGAAGGAGGGTGATAGGAAAAAAATCAAATTAATGACAGTTCAAAAGTAAGATAAATTAAAAACTTACCCATGTTGTGGACCACCATCTCTAACTATATTCAATTTTGCTATTTGTGTTCGGAAGACTTCCTTGAATGACTGATTAATACGATTAAATATTTCACTCAGTAATTTGTTTGGCAAGGATTCTTCTAAATTTGCATGTAAAACACCCAAATGTTGTGTAATTGCTTGAAAAACAGGTGATGGAACAGGTGGTTTAGCTTCCCATCGATTTAATCGGGCAGAAATAAATTCTCGACTGGATGATACAACTTTGTCAAACAATTTGTCAACATGATCTTGATATTTGATGATAATTTGATCCAACTGACTACAATCGATATCTTTTTCAGTAAAATCTTTTGAAGTAAATATACTTTCAAAATGTTTCTTCACATAAGGTAGCAATTTAATGACCAGACTTAGTGCACGAGCAGCATTGACCAAAGTTCGTGATGTAACACTTTTAAGCCCAGCAACTTGTTTAGCTTCACCATTGTATACAAGAGCGTAAGTTTTTTCATCGAAAAATATTAAAAGTTCTATCAAACGACTCATTAAATCATAGGATAGAACTTTGAGTTCGGCGGCAGTTGATGCATATTCAAAAATTAATGAAATTAACAAAACAACTGATGAAACAAGACGAAACTCTTCTCCTTCAAGATGGACGGATGTAATTCCTTTATCATCTGATGAAACATTGAAACCGTTTTTAAGTGATGAACCAAAATTTTCATTTTTCATTTGATGTATAACTAAAATAAAATCACGTGGAACAATTTCAATACTTTTCCATTGTTCAATATCTAATAATGAATCTAATTTTTTTTTCTTCTCTTCATGGAATTTATGAGCAAATTTACCAGCTTGAATTTGTAGCAATTTAAGTAATTTAAGACTTTTCAATCCACAGATTTGTTCACATACAGATGAAAAGTCATTAATTGACTTAGCAAGATGAGTAAATTCACTGGAAGAAAATCTATCATTACAAGCATCAGAACCAATTCTTTTTTCAATTAAATCGGTAAAACGACTTTGAGAAAATTTGCATAGTGAAATTAAAGAATCTTTAGTTAATTTGGTCCATTCATCAGATTGTTCTTTAGTTAAATTAGCTTTAGAACTTTTGATAAAAGTCATTCCATTTGAACACGTTGACTGATGGCCATCGATGTTTGAATCTTCATCTTCTTCATCATCATCATCTTCATTGTCATCGTCATTCCATCCTTTTTCAGAAGCAACTGCAATTGCTTTAACAATGATGGTATTAACTGCACTGATTCTTTTAAGAAGAAAAATTACACTGGCAAATGTACAATCAAGAACATTAAGCCACTTTTTAAGGTCAACTTGACGCAATTGATTATACAAATGATCTTCAGACCGATTGTTAACATCCAATTCTTCACCTGCTAAAGCAAGAATTATTGTTTGCTTCAATATAGTTATGATGGCAGTTTTAGCCTGTTCGTAGAACTTTTCAATAAAAGCAAATTTTTGAATTTTGAGCATGCCAAAAATGACTGAAAAAATTGCATCTTCTTCAACAACATGTACATCTGTTTTGGCAACTTTAGATGGAGTTAGAACAGTACCGGGTTCCATTGGTTGAAGCCATTCATTAGTTAGTAATTTGTTGAATTCTTCATCAAGTAATTTTTCAATTAAAAGTTCTTTCTCTTGAAGTTCAGCAGTTAAATGATTAAGACACTTGACATTTGGTAGTTGTTTACAAATTCCTTCCTGAGCTGATGAAGTTAAATCAAGAGCACCAACGTAATCTTTTGATGAAAGTAATAAACTAGCACGTGATGTACTTCTAAATATTGAATTCATCAGATGAAGTGTTCTTAGGTATGAATTTAAATTTTCCTTTCTTTTCATCAGTAAAATGTTCTTCAATATCGGCTTGATGATAGATTCACGAAGAAAATCACATTTTCCGCGAACTGAACTAACTTCTTTGATTGTTTTACCAACTTGATCCATGAGGGTATTCATTGTTGTCATTATTTGAAAAAATTCTCGAAATTTAGAACCAATTTGAATGGACAATTGATCTTCTACTGAATCAAGTATGTCGGATAAATTTTTTTGTGCTTCTTTTACAATATGTGGTGAAAGAAATTTAGGTGAATTATGTGAAACATTTGAACCATACTCAAGTATATGTTGAAATGTTTGTTCTTCAGCTAAATTAAGACCACTTTGTAGAAAAATACTGGGTATATCATCATGATCGATAAAACTTGACAAAGAATTAGTTTGGTGGCTAGAACACATACTCGATTGAGATTCCATTCTATGACGTTTTTGCAATTTAGCTCGTCGACGTACATCTTTCATATATTTTTTCATAAATTCTAATTGTTCAGCACTTACAGAAACTGCAGCATCTGGTACAGGCATTTCAATGAAGTATGAACCCCAATCTTTGGTGAAAATGCTTTCACTCTGACTTCTTGATACAGTTGGATCATTGAGGACAGATGACAAATTTTGTGACCCCATGGCATCTTTGATGGTGGAAGATGGGTGGTCATTTACCACCTTTAGACTGTGGTCAGTCATAAAAGATTGAACACACGAACAGGACTTTTTGACACGAGCGTAAACATTCGAAACAATTCTCAATTCAGTCAGCTGATGTACACGAAGACAAACCAGCTGGAGTGAAAAGGAGGAGAGTTTAATCACCAGGAGGAGTGACCATCGCTCAAGGAAAAAGTAATCAAACTAACTTTTTTACGCAACAAAAAAGATATTATTAACATGGAAAACCTAATAACTGAAGAAATTCAGCAAGTTGATGATCACAATATCTATTCCTTATGACAATATCTTTATATCTGGGTGATCGAGTGAGATCAGTTTCACGATATTTTGCTGTAACACAAAGCCAAACAATGACCGGGTAGTTTTTATTTTCAATGGCAAGTTCTAGAGGTGTTTTTCCATAAGTCCCTGGGAAGTCTGGATCAGCTCCATATTCTAACAAAATTCGAGTAATTGCATCATCATTCGATTGAATAGAATACGTCAAAGGAGTTTCTCCACACACATTAATTCGATTGATTGTAGCTTCAGCTCCGCCATAACGAAGTAACAGTCTAACGATACGAAAATGACCACCAGAAACTGCATGCATGATTGGGTAATTACCATGGTAAGGTACGTTTACGTCTACACCTGCTTGTAAGGCTGCTGCAACGGCTATTTCGTCTCCTTCATCAATTTTTTCACACAAATAACTTGTCCAATCGAAATGAGAATTTCTACGTTCAGAAAGATTTCTGCGTTCATAAGAATTTCTAAGTTCGGGAGAATTCCTGGGGTCATAAGAATATCTACGTTCCATTGTTCATTTACTTTATTGGCTTATCAACTCAATCAAAGGATCATTTGAAGTGTTTACAAAATACAAAATAATTGCAGATGCGCGTGTTTACTCTCTCAGATTACTTGCCAATTCAATTCAATTCAATTTATGTCAATTGAATGAAAGAAGAAATTGATTTACATGCTCTTCAACAATGTGCTTTAACATTTAAATGATATGTCTCGATTGAATTTCGTCATAATGTCGAGCTACTTTGCAACCAAATGTGATCTTGGCATTTTCATTTCAGATCTTCCTCACGTCACTCATTAAGTTGAGTCGATGATTATTCATTCCCACCTTTTTCTTCGAACGTAGTGAATATTTGACAGGTAAATGTCAGGATCAAGATTCAATTGTAACCTGGACGCAGTTAAGTCTGGCGAGTATTGAGTGAAACTCGTGTAAGGACGTTTTCTGGTCTGTTTTTTTTTCCTGATCTTTCGAATTTCATTCCTGATGTTTATTGGATCAAGTGACAGCATACTGAGAGATGTCCAGGTTGAAAAAGTCGAGAGAAAGAGAATTGCGTACTCGACAAAAGTTGTCTTGGGTTGAGTGACAATCAGAACATCAGGATCATCAGGGGTAACGATTGTCATTCCAAGTGAACCATAAAGAGGTCTTTCATTGAAGAGTCTTGTCCTTATCAGTTCTCTGTAACAATCTCGATTTGGACAAAGTTTAGAACAATTCAGATCAATGCTCTTGACTGTTGAAGCAACAGAAGAATTCTGAATGTCAGTAGCTGAAACGATCTTGAGATTGTTGTACTTATCCTTCTTGTCGATGACTGACGAGTAAGGTAATTTGTTGAGATGTTCGATTGTTCGATTTATCTGACATTGTGAATGGCAATCATCGCTTGAATCAAAACCTGCCTTTTCAAAATCAACACAGTTTGTTGGATAAGGAGCAGGTAGCAATTCTGATCGAACGAAAATCGGTGTCAATTCAAAGTCTTCAGGAGTTATCAGATGAAACCTGGCGATGATGATTTCATCAACTGGATTACCTTTTGCTTTGCTCAGGGCAAATCGAGCTCCTCGTGTACTGTTCAACCGACTTGTCACGTCCACTTTCAACACAACTGAAGGCCAATTGGGTGAGTTAAGATGATCACGAATTCGTTCCTTGATCATGTGACTTCGAGTCAACTGATAACAAATCAAACTCCAGTAGACTCGTTTGTGTATTTCGAATTGTTCTGTGCACTCTTCAGTCGTGTTGATACTGTCAACCTTCAATGTTTGTACGTCTCTCAAGATACAATTCTTGACAACGTCAGTAATTGGTGGAGTATTTTCAAAGATTTCACCAACTGTCACAGATTCTCGTAGATAATTGACCAATTGTTCATTTTGACGTCCTTTTCGTGATAAATTTCCTGCTTTTGACTTGATAAACTTTTCATCCAAAACGTCAGTGAATTGAGGGCAGAAGTTTATGTCAGTCTGGTAGTAGTCTTCACTAATTGTCATTGATATTTGTGTATTCACTTGAAATTGAAAGTAAATCACACTGATTGAGTACAAGTTGTAAACCAGTCCGATGAATACCACGAATTTGAAGAGGACAGATTGAAGTTTCCAGAAAAATCCATCTTCATTTGGATTGGATTGTCTTGATGATGACTCGACACTCATTTCTGGTTCAATCTTGTGTCTCGTCGAATCCACGTGTCGATTGAAAATGAAGAAGAACATGTGAACAGTTGTTTTTCAAAAATACTGTAGATCTCATGACAAAGACGGTTCAATTTACATACAGTTCTATCGAGTTTATCATGGTACTATTTTTATTGCGTGACTGATCTTTAGAACAATTCAAGTGTGAACAAGGCAAATTAGTCGATCGATTGGTTAAAAATAACTAAAATTTTCTTCACATAAATTATTATTTTAAGTATTTGAATGATAATAACTCAATATATGTGACATGTGGAATATATAATGATCTACACGTGTCTGAATTGATGATTGAATGTTTCTGGTTAACATAGTTAAAGGAAAACGATCGATTATCTTATATTTCTACAATTGTGATGAATGTTTGCAACGTAAATGTAAGAATTCATATAGAGAGGTAGTTTTCGTCCATTCTCATGTCTAAAGTTTCGCGTGAATGTTGGGTGAACTCGTTTCCTTGTCAAGTCGTTCTTGCTGCCGTTCTTTGTGCCCTTCATCTTTCTGATTTCATTCCTGATGTTTATTGGATCAAGTGATAGCATGCTCAGTGATGTCCAGGTTGAAAAAGTTGAGAGAAAGAGAATCGCGTATTCGACGAAAGTCGTCATCGGTTGAGTTACGATTAGAATATCTGGATCATCAGGAGTAACGATTGTCATTCCGAGAGAAGTAAAAAGTGGTCTCTGAGACAAAAGTTTAGTCTTGACTAGTTCTCTGTAACAATCACTGTTTGGACAAAGTTTCGAACAGTTGATATCAATGTTCTTGACGATCGAAGCGACTGTCGCATTTTGTACCGCTTTGACAGATACGATCCTCAGATTGTTGTACCTTTCATTCTTGTCGATTACTGATGAGTAGGGTAACTTGTTGAGTTGTTTGATTGTCTCATTGATCTGACATCGTGAATGACAGTCAACACTTGACTCAAAGCCAGCTTTTCTGAAATCGACACATTTCGTGGGATAAGGATGAGGTAAAAGTTCTGATTTCACTAGAACCGGTGTCAATTCGAAATCTCTTGGTTTGATCAGGTGAAACCTTGCATTGATAATTTCACTTACTGGATTTCTTCCAGCTTTGCTCAAGGCGAATCTGGCTCCTCGGGTTCGATTGAACGCACGGGTCACATCCAATTTCAACACAATCGACGGCCAATCAGCTGAATTAAGATGATCTTTGATTCTTTCCTTCGTTATTTGTTTGCGAGTCAATTGGTAGCAGATAAAACCCCAATAGATCCAATTGTTTATTTCGAATTGTTCAGCACATTCTTTGGTTGTGTTATAGCTGATAACTTTCAAAGATTGAACATCTCTCATGATACAGTCTTTCATCAGATTAGTTCCTAACGGTGTGTGTTGATAAATCTCACCAATTGTCAGAGCTTCACGAAGATGCAGACTCAAATATCCTCCAACCCATCCTGTTTTCTTCAGATTTTCAGGTGTTCTTTCTTTGACAAATTCATCACTCAGAAGATCGGTGAATCGAGGACAAAAGTTTATGTCCACTTGATTGTAATCTTCACTGATGGAGATTGATATTTGTGTGTTTACTTGGAATTCAAAATAAATTACACTGATCGAGTACATGTTGTAAATCAGTCCGAATAAAAGAACAAACTTGTAAACAGCAGATGACAGTGTCCAAAATAACTCACTGGTCATGTGGTTTGATCGTTTTATCGATGAAGTCTTAGCTATAGATTCAAGAGCCATCTTGATCAGTGGTGTGTTCTCGAGTTCACGGGTCAATTGATAATGAAAATGTGAACTGTTGCTGTTGCTGAGATGACTCTTTATATCATGACAAGGACAGAATAATTTATCTATCCGATGAAAATACTGTTCTCTTCAATATACAGTTCTCATCGCGTGACATTCGTTCGTGATGGAGTTGACGAGTGAACATTGCTGATGAGTCTGTTGGTCACAAAAAAAGAATAACATTTACATGAGTTATGGATGTAAAGAAGTAAATTTCAATTTGATCATAAATTATTGTTCACTCTTGAGATCTTCATTTAGTCATGAATTTGATCGAATAGTCCGCGTATCTGTAATCATCGCATTGTTGAGTCCGATGATGGTGTTTCTTTTTGGATAATTTTTTCTTCAAGTTGATCGGATCCAAGTTCAGAACGTTCAATGAAGTCCAAGTTGACAGTGTTGACAAGAAGAGAATTGCGTATTCGGTAAAAGTTATCTTGGGCAAACTGACGATGACAACTTCAGGATCTTGTGGAGTGACGATTATCAATCCATATCCATCGGTAGCTCTTTGACCGAACAATCTAGTTCTGATGATCTCTTCAACGCAGTCTCTCTTCGGACATAGATCTGAACATTGTTTGTTGATATCTCTGACTTTGGATGCAATAGAAAGATCATCTGTGTGTTGAATGGAGACTATCTTCTTATCATAATAGATTTTGTCATCTTCAATCAAAGCAGAGTATGGGAGTTTGTTGAGTTGAGTGAGAGTTCCATGCATTTGACATTTGGAGTAACAATCATCACTTGAATGATGTCCCATTTTTTCAAAATCAACACACTTTGTTGGATATGGATTGGGTAACAATTGTGTCTTCATCCAAATTGGTGACAAATCATAATTTTTAGGTTCAATGTATCTATAACTTGACAACATGATTTCACTTATTGGATCTTCATCATATGGACTCAGAGCAAATCGACCTTTTTCAGTGTCATTGAATTCATCGGCCAAATATAATCCAAGAACGATGGATGGCCAAACTTCAGCTGTTACATGATCACGAGATTTTTCAGATTGAATTGTCTTACGTGATATTTGATAACAAACAAAAGATGAAAAGATTCTCTTCTTAACTTTAAATTGATCAGCACAAACTTTTGGTGAATCAGATGAAATAGTTTTCAAAGTTACCACATCTCGGACAACACATTTTCGTATGACATTATCAACTGACAAGGTGTATTTGAACATTTGACCGACTGTCATGTTGGTCAAATTAACTGGAGTTTCTTCATCACCAATACTTTGATCGATGTTGTTTTCAATTTCAAGGCAAAAGTTAACATCAACATGACGATAATCTTCTTGAATTGTCATGGATATTTGAGTGTTGATCTGGTATTCAAAGTAAATTACACTGATGGAATGTAAATTGTAACTCAATCCAGCTAAAACTGCGATCTTGAATAAAATAGAAGAAGCTGACCACAAGATGGTTTCATTTGTGAGAGACATTGTTGTTGAATTGATTGTCAGACCGAAGGCTACACGATGAGAACTAAGGTAAACTTGTTGTCAACATGTTGTGATGTTTAGGTAGAAATTTAGTGGGAAACTTGACACCTGATCATTTTGTTATCGTGATCATCTTACGTCATTCAGGAGTCATTAGCATTCATTTGAATTCGCGTGATACGATAAATAGATCGAGTTGAATTGAGAATCAACTAGTCAGGAAAAGTCATGTGATTTCACCAACAGCAAGATACGATTTATTGTTACCAATTTGAGCATCAATTCAAGTATGATAATTCAAGTGAGAGAAAAGTTTGAAAAACACGTTATAATTTAAAAAGGAGATTTGAAATTTCGTGCTGAATGATAATACAAACTTGTTGCCTGATAGATTTGAGGATCGAAATAAAGTTGCAACTTGGCTCTCCTCGAGTTCTCAGAATCATTCGATTCTTTGGGTTTCTTCTTGGAAAATCCTTTTCTCACATTCTCAGGATCCAGTGAAAGCACACTCAGTGATGTCCAAGTGGAAAAGGCAGAAAGAAACAAAATGGCATATTCGGTGAAAGTACTCTTGGGCACAGTCAAGATGGTGACATTTGGATCCTGAGGAGCAACAACCATCAATCGATATCCACCCAAAGTAGTTTCACCGAATAATTTTGTTCTGATGATTTCTTTGAAACAATCTCTCTGAGGGCAGATATTTGAACATTTGTTAAAAATATCCTTAACTTTAGACGCAATGGATGGATCATCAGTGTGGTAAATGGAAACCATTTGCATTGTATTATGAATTTCGTTGTCTTCAATGAGAGCAGAGTAGGGCAATTTGTTGAGTCTTGTGATGGTTTCATTCATTTGACATCTTGATTGACAGTCATCACTTGAATCGAATCCAATTCGATTGAAGTCAACACACTTGGTTGGATATGGACTGGGTAACAATTGTGTCATCACAAAGAAAGGTGTCAGTTCATAGTTCTTTGGTTCGATTAGTCGAAAACTCGCTCCTTTGATTTCAGTGATGGGAGTCTTTCTTGATCGACTAAGAGCAAATCGACCGATGTGGCTGTCATTAAATCGATCTGTCAGTTGTAGAACATAACCAATTGATGGAATTCTCTCATCTGTCAAAAGGTAATTTAACTTTTCAGCCTCATCTTTCTTCCATGTCATTTGGTAGCACACGTAATTGGTGAATATTCGTTTCTTCACATCAAAGTATTCGGTGCAAACTTCAGATGAATTATGAAAAACTATTTGCAAAGTTTGAGCATCACGTACCCAACATCCAGATAGAACATTATCGATTGCAGGTGTGTACTGAAGGATTTGTCCGATTGTCATGTTGTCATGATTCAAGTCATCTTCTTGTCCTTTGAATATTTCAACCGCACGAGGACAAAAGTTCACATCTACATGTCGATAGTCTTCTTCTATGATCATAGATATTTGAGTATTCACTTGATACTCGAAATAAATTACACTGATGGAGAACAAGTTAAAGGTGAGTCCAGCCAAAGCAGCAATTTTAAACAACAATGATGAAATTCTCCACAGCATACTTTTTAATTGTGACATTTTGAGGAGCGAAAAACTGAACAAGTGTTGTTTTGACGAGTTGATATCTGTTTATGTGTCACAATACGGTAAACTCAGGAAAAACTACACATGATTCTAGTGTTGCAAGCTCATTTGCAAGTAGAAACTTGCAAATGAGTCAAGAATGCAAGTTACTTGTAGTGAAATACTTGTCGTGAACTTGTGTGACAATTTGTACACTTGACTGAGAGAAGATCTTGGAGAATAATATTCATGAATGCTGATCATTTGGATTCATTCAAGTTTGTAACCATGGCAAAAAGAATTCAAATGAGTGATGAAGTCATTGCATTATTGTATGAAGAAAAATTTCATTGAAAATATCAATCGATCAATATGAGTGTGAATATTAAATTATTGATCAAAATGTTCTCAAGACCGATCGACAACCGAATTGATCGAGTGATGTGATCGTGATCATTTATTTATTCACCATTTGTTCATGTTTCTTCGAGTTGAAGGAGGAAAATTATCATTGTGAGTTTGAATTTGATTCCAATCGACTTGTTTTCTCAGATACATCACACAATCAGGGGTTTGAACTTTGTTGTCTGGTTTCATCTTGATCAACTTATTCTTCAGATTGATCGGGTCAAGTGATAGAACACTAAGTGAAGTCCAAGTTGAAATTGTGGACAAGAACAAAATACCATATTCGATGAAAGTGATCTGTGGTACAGTGATGATGGTGACATTTGGATCATCAGGTGTCATGAGCGATACAGTGATTGTCTGATTCATTGCTCTTGAATCAAACAACTTAGTTCGAATCATTTTCTTTTCACATGCTCGCTTAGGACAAAGTTTAGAACATTTGTCGTTGATTCGTCTTATTTTATCAGCGATGTCAGTTTTGACAGTATCGAAGCCAGAGACAATTGTCATGTTAGCATAAGATTCATTGTGACCAAGTAAAGCAGAGTAAGGTAATTTCTTTAGTTCTTTGATTGAGTTCGATATCTGACAGTGTGAGTAGCAATCATCACTTGATTGTGAGCCCAATCCGATGAAATCGATGCAATCAGTAGGATAAGGACGAGGCATCAATTTGGTTGTAACGATGACTGGTGTGAGTTCGTAGTTCTTTAATTCAACATAATGAAAGCGTGACATGCTGATTTCAGCAGTTGGATCTCGATTGGGTACACTCAGTGCAAAGCGACCGATGAGAGAAGCATTGACACTGGCAGTCAAGTCGAACCTCGAAACGATACCAGGAAAAACCAAAGAGTGAAGATGATCTTGTATTTTTTCTTTCTTCATCTCTTTTCGTGTTGTATGATAACAAATGTATTCCAAATAGATGTACTTTTTCACATCGAAATATTTCATACACTCGGCACTGGTAACACCTGCAACAATTTGCAAATGTGTGTGTATCACGAAATACACAATGATCGGTGAAGTCACTTTCACTTGGTGTATTTTTGAAAATTTCATCAAGTGTTAGATTGTCTTGTAGGAAGTGAATCAAGTCACCTTCTTCTCGATTACTTTTGTACAAAGAACCAGCTCTTTTTCGCACAAAGTTGTCATCAAGGATGTCAGTGTATCTCGAACAAAAATCAAAAGCCATGTAATTGTAATCTTCTTGTACCATCATCGATATTTTCGTGTCAACTTGATACTTGAAGTAAATTAAACTGATGGAAAGAATGTTGTACAAAAGTCCAAGAGAAACAGCACACTTGAAAATAACTGATGCTACAATGATGACAATTCTTTCTGTAAACATTCTGTTCTAGTGTTCTCAAGCAAGTGTTCTTACAGTCAATTGTCAAATGAAAGAACAGACAGTTGGAAAAACAATATGCAAATTACTTCGCCAAGTGAATAAGTCCAGTTGGAGAAAGTCCCATCATGTGAATGTGACGTCACTCCATTCATTCATTAATGCAATGGAATTGTCCTCAAAGTCATGGAAACAAGACAACATCAACATTTATTTTCGTATCTGTTTGCTTCGAAGTTGTTTTGAAGAAAATGTGGAAGACACAGATCGATATCACTTAAATTAAGTGGATGGTTATGAGGTGCCTATGACCACAATGGAGCAATGAAAATTAAGTTAACAAAGTCAGTTTGGCAAAGAGTCGACATAATATGGTGTGATCTTGAGTATTCTAATTCTGGTTTACTTAGTAAAAACAATGAAGGTTGGTGATAAAATCAAACTTAATCAAGATGGATGTCGTGAAATATGTTTCCAAACTCATCCAATTATATATAGAATATTATTGTGCTCAAAAAGTGTTTTCCAGCTACAAATCTGCTAATTTTGGTTATTGAGCAAGGACAGATGAAAGTTTACAAAGAGTTCTAGGAATTTTCAATGCATATGCATGTTCGCTAATTTCATCTGTTGTAAATAAGTTATCGAAATTGTCTGCCAATTCTTCATCCAGAAATTTGAACACTTTCGTCATTTGATATTTGTCTGCGATGACAATAAGTCGAAGTAAAGTCTTGGATGGAGTGAATTCTTCATCTCTCAACAGCTTGATCATATCATCAACCACTTCAGATGACTCATTCAATTCAATTTGTGGTTTTTTAGTTTCGTCATATTTTTCAAACAACGTTTCCCAAACTGGTGAATGATGAGTCAGGACGAGCTTTGGAACAGTATGAACGTTGCCATCTTTGTCAATAATTTCAACTGGATGTTGTTTGAAACTATCATCATAAAAAATGTGTTCTTCCACCTAAAAGCCTTCCTTTATTAGGAATAGTATCACCCCACTTTTATCGACTTGTAATTTAATTTATCGTTCTCACACCATAAGAAGATATATCGTCGATACACTGATTCCTCCAATTTGAGATAAGTTTCGGAATTCGACAGATATTCTATTTTCCCATAAACCACCGAGAAAACATCTAGCATCAGAATTATTGATGGGAATTTTGGTGAAAGTTGAGTCCTTCATTGATTGTTTTGAGCATATGAGGAATGGATGAGAAGAGCTGATGGACGTTAAACAAAACTTTTCTGTTTTCTTTCTTTAAGTAGGCTGCACCAAAGATTCAACACAGCTCTTTCATAAGATTCAGGCTCAATCAACCAACTTGGAGTATTTTTGTGGTATATTTTCTTTACAATAAGATGGATTAATCGAAATACTTTTATCCCTTCTTACCCACTTACATTTTACTTTATTGTTTTCACACCATATGACACAACTAGATCTCCAAAATGATCTTTCTAATTTCACAGTAATTTTGGTACTCGATAAATAATCGACTTTCCATGAAGTAGATTTGAAATTGTAATTGTAATTGGCCGAGAGGCCAAAATAGTATCGCCAACTGCTGGATCAGAATCACACCATTTTTGATGCCTCTCCTACTTGGTGCGGCTGGACCCATTCATATTTCACCGCTCGTTAGTCAATGGTTTAACCGTTATGTCGACTGATGGAGTTACTGGCGATACTAAATTGACGGCCAATCAAGAGTACACCTACGACATTGAAACCACCCAACAATTCATACTACTTGAATCGTCAATATTCTTCAGCTGATCATTCCTTGTCTCACTTATTAATCCAACCAATGGCTTACAATATTGAACTTAGAATTTCACCCTACACCAAGAAACTTTTCATCATCATTAATGGTCTTGGTTTACTCATCGCTGTCATCTACATAATCCTTGGTTTAATATGGTTTGAAAAGCAATCATATCAACAATTCAGTTCACTCAGTTTTATTGGTGGTGCTGTAACATCAATTTCTATATTTTATGCAATATTTTGTGCATCAGCATTGGCAGCTATTCGATGGAATAATATTCAATTGATGACAATTTACATTGTATTTACTTATTCATCTGTTATCGTTCGAATAATCACCCTGACTTTAATGTCATTTCATGATATCAAGATACAATATAATTCATGGATTGTCTATTCATTTTTGACAATTGAAATAATCCTTGGTATCATCGGTCACACAATTCGTCGAGTTATGATGGAAGACATTGTTGTTACTACACCATTTGCTTCTGCTGATCGTGCCAACACGCCAACAGTTACAATTGAAAGACGTAATTCATTAGAGGAAAGAGAGCAAAGATACATGAAAGCCAAAACTGAACGTACTTAACAATAACAATAACATTTCCGACAAATGTTTACTTTCACTTTCACTTGCAAAAAATTAGTCATAATTTTCTTTTGTTAATCACAATGTTTATCACTGTTGTCCTTGAAAATATATATTATCTTTATTCGAATTATGAAGCAAGGAAACATAAGTCAAACAAACTTCCATACTCAAGCACATTTTCCATGTCCATTTTGATGCCTTAATTAGTTGTAATGTCAAATGATGATTATACTTCGAAATAATTTAGATACAACAATGGGAACAACGACAAATAACTTATCAATCGATACACTCATTTGTGCAGCTTTCGATTACTTACGAAATTGAGTGTTAAATTATTCAATGACACAAAAGCTTAATCTTTCACTTTCAAACTACTTTGACAACACACACACAAACCCGTTGATTCAATTGATGTCAAAAACAACAACATCAACAACAGATGTAACTGGTAGAGTTGAATAAATATTTTCAGTTAACTTTGCTGAATGTTACACTTGCGAAATACTGCTTTGTCGTGATTTATTCTGATGATGATGGAAAAGTCAACTGTCAAAAAAGGAAAAAGAGAGATGAAGTTATCTCCACAGTTAACTTACAAGATGTAACAAAATCAGTGGTCACTGATGACTTGTGAGATATGATAAGTCAACTAGACTCGAGTAAAATAATTGCACCAATGACATTGTACAGCATGGCGTGTCGTCATTAAGTGTGTGTTATAAAAGAGACCATCAGGCAGGCGATGTCATTTTTATAGTATTTTGCCATCATTTGGCGTCCTGTCGACAAGCAACAGACAAGCAAGAGCAACATCACCATCATCATCATCATCATCATCAACATTGAAAGTGTCTTTTTATGCTTTTCACCGTAAACAGGTCAACTAAAATGAAGTTGAAAATTTCACAAGTAGCTCTTCTAACTTTGTATGTGATTGTTTCATCATCTACTGGATCCTCAGCTAACTTCACCTTAACCATTCTCCATGACAATGACATTCATGCGAGATTTCCACCTATCACCGAACAATCATCACTGTGCATTCCAACACAGCAAACATGTATCGCCGGTGCAGCTAGACTTGTCCATACAGTAAGTTTATCATTCTTTTGATGATTAGCAAATGATTGAGTCAATCTATCTTTCATCCTGCAGATTGAGCAAATTCGACGTCAGATAGAACAAAGTGATCCTACTAGAACTGTTCTTCATCTAAGTGCTGGTGACTTCTTTCAAGGATCTATCTGGTATTCACAGTACAAGTACAAGATCGTCAACGACTTTGTATTTAAAATGGGTTACAACATCACCACACTAGGCAATCATGAATTTGACGACGGAGTTGATGGTTTATTGCCTTTCCTCATTCAAGCAAAGTTAAATAATCTACCTGTTGTTTGCACCAATCTTGATATCAGCAACGAGACATCTTTCCATGGTTTGATTGAACGATCAGTCATCAAAGAGTACAATGGTCATAGAGTTGGGTTCGTCGGATACGTTCTACCTTCAACAGCATATTTATCTCATCCGGGACCAACGATCAAGTTCAATGACGAAATTGCTGAACTAAAAAAGGAAGTTGCGTACTTGACAAATCAGGGAATTAACATTATCATTGCACTTGGTCATTCTGGATTCGAGAAAGATGTCCAAATTGCTACTTCAATCCCTCAAATTGATCTTGTTGTAGGTGGACATTCTAATACATTCTTATGGCCAGGAACTATTCATCCTGATGCACCTCCACCTTCTATCGAAGAACCTGTCAGTCCGTATCCAACTGTCATCACTCACAATAATGGTGAAGATCGGACTCTCGTGGTACAAGCTTATGCTTTTGGCAAGTATCTGGGAGTTCTTAACATCTCATTCGATGGTGATGGTCGTATCGTCAGCTACGAGGGTGAACCGATTCTAATGTCAACTGATGTCAGTCAAGGTAAGGAAACATTCAGCTCACCTGTGGTCAACTGAATAATTTGCATACTTGTTACTCTTTTCAATCGATAGAAACTTCCACCAACTTGAAAGAACTTACAGAAAAGTACTTCAAACAACAAGATCACCTTTTTGAAGTTGTCGGCCATACTAATGTACTTCTAGAAGGGCGAGAAGTTAAATGTCGAATGTATGAGTGTCTGATGGGAAATTTCATCGCAGATTCATATGTTTACAGTTTTCTCGATGATGATGTTCATGAGAACCAGTGGACAAAGTATCCAATCGCACTTGTTCCTGGAGGAGGAATTAGAACTTCAATTGATGTTCTTTCTCGCAAAGGCTTGGTCACTCGTGCTGACATAAAAAATGTTTGTCCTTTCAGCAATCAACTAGTTGCTGTCAATGTTTCAGGCAAGGAGTTGTTCGACATATTCGAACATAGTGTATCAGCTTGGGATGCGAACATGCACCAACTCGAAGGTCGCTTTCTGCAAGTCTCAGGAATTAGAGTAATCTACGATCCTTCTAAAAAATTGGGAAATCGAGTTGTCTCTCTCAAAGCTCGCTGTGGTTCATGCATTTCACCCGAGTACTTTGATGTTGTTGCCAATCAAACATACACCATCATCACAACTAAATACGTCAAAGATGGTGGTGATGGATATTCGATGTTAATCGACAATCCAACAATTCCATCACCCATCGTCAACGATACTGGTTCTATGGTCAAGTACTTTATGGACAATAAACTTGTTCTCAGCGAAATTCAAGGAAGAACCACATTCGTCAATGTCAAGTCAAGTGCTTATCATTCCTTTCAATTGTCAACGCACTTAAATCTGCTTTCTTTACTATCGATTCTACTGTCATTTATGCTAATTTTGCGCTCGAGCTGCTCATACCGTTAAGTATCAATCAGTGTATTTTTCATTCGACTCAATTAAAATGAAGTTAGAGTTTTCAAAATTACGTTTCATCTCTCTGTATGTGATTTTTTCATCATTTACTGCATCCACAGCTAACTTTAATTTAACCATTCTCCATGATAATGACATTCACGGAAGATTTCCACCGATTACTGAACAATCGTCATTTTGCATACCAGCAAATCAAACTTGCATTGGTGGTGCAGCTAGACTTGTCCATACAGTAAGTTTCAAATTCTTATGATGATTGAGTCAATCAATGTTTCATCCTGCAGATTGAGCAAATTCGACGTCAGATAGAACAAAGTGATCCTACTAGAACTGTTCTTCATCTAAGTGCTGGTGATTTCTTTCAAGGATCTATCTGGTATTCACAGTACAAGTACAAGATCGTCAACGATTTCGTCTTTAAAATGGGATACGATTTGATCACATTGGGTAACCATGAGTTCGACGATGGAGTAAAAGGTTTATTGCCTTTCCTCACGCAAGCAAAGATAAATAATCTACCTGTTGTTTGCACCAATCTTGATATCAGCAACGAGACATCTTTCCATGGTTTGATTGAACGATCAGTCATCAAAGAGTACAATGGTCATAGAGTTGGGTTCGTCGGATACGTTCTGCCTTCAACTACGCATTTATCTCGTCCAGGACCAACAATCAAGTTCAATGACGAAATTGTTGAACTAAAAAAAGGAAGTTGCGTACTTGACAAATCAGGGAATCAACATTATCATTGCCCTTGGTCATGCTGGATTCGAAAGAGATGAAGAAATTGCGTCTGCGATACCTGAGATTGACTTGATAGTCGGTGGACATTCTAATTCATTTTTATGGCCAGGAACTATTCATCCTGATGCACCTCTACCTTCTATCGAAGAACCTGTCAGTCCGTATCCAACTGTCATCACACACAATAATGCAAAAAATCAAACTTTGATCGTTCAAGCATATGCTTATGCCAAGTACCTTGGTGTTCTCAACATAACATTCGATGATGATGGTCAAGTCGTTGAGTATGAGGGTGAACCAATGCTCATGTCAGCTAACGTGAGTCAAGGTAAGACTATCCAATCGAATTTTCAGATCACTTCATGTCAATTTTTGTATCTTTTGTTATTGTTGTTATCAACACTCATCAATAGACACATCTGGTCAGTTAAAAGCACTTATCGACAAGTACTTTGGCGAGCCAACTGATCTTTTCGAAGTTGTTGGACGTACAAATGTTCTACTTGAGGAAGAGAAGTTAAATGTCGAATGTATGAGTGTCTGATGGGAAATTTCATCGCAGATTTCATATGTTTACAGTTTTCTCGATCATCGATGTTCATGAGAACCAGTGGACAAAGTATCCAATCGCACTTGTTCCTGGAGGAGGAATTAGAGCTTCAATCGATGTTCTTTCTCGCAAAGGTTTGGTCACTCGTGCCGACTTAAAAAATGTTTGTCCCTTTAACAATAAATTGGTTGCTGTCAATGTTACTGGTCAAGAGTTGTTCGACATATTCGAACATAGTGTATCAGCTTGGGATGCGAACATGCACCAACTCGAAGGTCGTTTTCTCCAAGTCTCAGGAATCAGAGTGATTTACAATCCTTTCAAGGAAAAGGAAATCGAGTACAATCTCTCAGAGCTCGTTGTGGTTTATGTGTTACACCCCGATTACCATGATGTTTTGGTCAATCAAACTTACTCCTTCGTAACTACCAACTACATGAAAAAGGGTGGTGATGGTTACTCCATGTTGATTGGCAAACCAGTAATTTCATCAATCACTATCAATGACACATATGCTATGGTAAAATACTTCAAGAAAACACACTAATACTCAGTGAAATTCAAGGAGAGTCACAATTGTCGGCCATGTAAAAAGTTCTGGTCTTTGTTCTAAATACTTTTCAATCCTTGACAGAGGAAAAATTTTACTAGTGAATTTATTTATCGTTATGCACGTGTAAAGATTCAAAATATTCCAATTACATGAGTAAATTGCATATTATAATAATTAGAATCATTATAACATATAAAAAACAGTCCAAAAAAAACTAAATGATTAAATAATTCAGTCAACAACTTGAGATGCTTTGTTTAACATGATAGATGATAAATTGAACTGAATTTACTATTTAACTAATCGTTGTGCTTTTTTTCGACCTTTTGATTTGGCCTTTTTTCGTTCTTCTTGAGATCGACTTGCATTATTTTGAGCCATTGAATTGATTATCGTACTAACAAAGTATAAAACCATTAAAGTTACAGCATATCCGAGGATTGTTGACACGATAGAACCCTGTTCAAAGAAATAAATGATGTCAAATGAGTTTCAATACATTGTGAACAATAGAAATTGAACTTGAAGAAGTTTATGCGATCGTCAGAGTTATATATTAAGATCAATTCAGAAGATCAGAAGAGGTCTGTAGCTAAATAGGTCTCATCATTCTATCGCGATGGGAAATTTATATTGATGCAAAATAGATCAACACATTACCTCTTGTGTACTTTCAGATGAATGTAAAGATTTTTTCTGTTTTTGCAAAAATTCTTCGAAATAAAAACCAATTTTTTCACCGACAGAGGGAATATCTCTGTGACAAAGGAAAGATTTCATTAGTTTTGGTTCATGAAAAAAATAAATAACAACTTACCTAATGAGTTTGAGCAAAGCTTCAAAGTGCTCTTTACTGAATGCTACTACAACAAAGATGGCTTGGAAAGAAACTTTGAAGACTGCTTTGCCAATCAATGTAGCGCCAAAGAAGGTCCAAAATGGAATCAACAAGTAACCACAAGTGATTCCAGCCAAATCGAAGAGTGGATTGGGTATTGATGCACAAGCAAGAATTCCTAGAAATCCAGCTTTAGTTACCAGTTTTTCCACTCTTTCTTGCCATTTTGATTCACTATCTTGAGTTTTCTTTGCACCTTTACCTTTAGACGATTTGTTGACTGATTCAATCTTGGTACCACTTAATCGTGATGTCCTGGCAACGAAGTAAGGTGGTAACTCACCAATGGCTGTTCCCATGCCCCACAAAAATGCTTCGAACCAAACTTTAGCAACAATACTTAAGATACTGATGGGACTTGATGATTGTTCAGTCGGACATTTGATTTCAATCGGATAAGGTGGTTCGGGAAAATCAACTGAATTGCATTCGTAAGCAGCAAGAGTGACTTTGGCAATATGTGGACCAAGGTAAAGTACAAAAGTATGTAGACCAGAACCAAATCCTACTGAAGATAATATACCGAGAACAATCCAGTAACCATACCAAAGAAGCTTTTCTTCAAATATCATTACAACCGGAGAATGTGGACCATTCACACGACGTAATATTCCGTAACAAAGGGCAAAAACTATTGTGAGTACCAAAGTCACAATATGTGAGGAAAACCTACATGATGAATTTGTTACTTAAATCAGTCTGTGTCAAGTGATAACTTACCATTTGACCAAATTAGAAAGTTGATAAAAGACTTCCAATGTGAAGTGTTTGGCGGTCAAAATGGGTGACTTGAGGATAGAGATATTTTCAGAATTCATAACAGTCATTTTTTAAGACAAAATAATGATGCTAATGGTATTGCAATGAATGACCAGGAAAAAGGAAACAACGGACCGGGATAAAATAGCAATCAGCTGTTTTAGTTCGGAGGCAGCGCCAGCCTACGTCAAATTGTCAACAACGGACATCAGCGTTCGACATTAGAATTGTGAGGGACTAATTATTTCATTTATAATCATGGTTTTTAATTTTTTACTTCCAATTATTCGTCGTTACGTACCGATCCTCATGTTACCTGTGTCAATTGTAATCGGAACAATTGGTTATAATATAGAAAAAAGAATCAGCAATAGGTCAACTCCATCAACTGGTAGCATCAGTCAAAGTCGTGATGAAAGGATTCTTCGCGAGTTAACTCAGACAGATCCAACTAATGTTGATACACTGAAAAAATTACCTACAGAATCTGTCCTTAATCGTAATCGATCACCATCACTCGCCTCTTAATTGAATTTATAGGAAATTATCTATCAAAGTGTATCAACATTGAAGGACAAATGAATGTTGTAATGATTACAAATGTAAATTTAGAGCAAAATAAATACAGTTGAGTTATTATTACTAATTTATTGTCTAAATGCATCACTTTAGTTACATTAGTCATCTTTTTTTTGCCATCTTCCTTTGGGAGGGTTATTTTTGGCTTGGCTTGATTGATGTGACGATTCATTAACACTTTCAACTTGAGTTCCAGCCATAATTTTGGCGATTGTTTCTGATTCATCCAACTTTTTCGTTTCTTCTTCAGAAGGTAGTTGAGGTCTAATCGGAGGACCAGGTAATTTTCTCGTTAGCCTTTTGTTACGTCCCCATCGTTCGTCTTCATTTTGTAACCATTTGACATTTTCATCGACATAAGCAGGTGTTTTCAGCCATTTATTGCTTAAATCTTCATCAGGTATGAATGTCTTACCTTGAGCTATGCCTTCTTCTTCCTGGGCAACTTTTTCATGAGCTTTTCTAATTCGATAGATCTCTGGGTCGAGGAATTTTTCAAAATTTTCAAGTGAAAGCAAAGGTTTTTCTTCTTTTGATGTATCATGGATGACATAGAAAGGTTTGTAGTAATCAACAAGATTTTCAACATGTTCAGCTTGAACACCATAATGTTCAGCTAGTCCTTTAATCGGATATTCTTCAGGATAAGCATATGATCCTCTAATTATATCAGTAGCCATGCTGATGGTGACTTTGCCTTTAGGAACAACATCTGGTTCAGCATCGAATCCAAGAGTAATCTGCCGAGTTGACAAAGGCAATGGTCTGGTAGAACCTTCAGGTGTTTCAGCTTGTACATTATTTTCTGATCCAACTACTTCGACACTGACTTTAAGTTGTTTAGAACGTTCGATAACTTGTTCAATTGGTTTGGATACTTCAGATGCGACTTCTGGATGGTTTTTAAGAAGTTCTTCTAAATATTCTTTAGTTGCATTATGAACTGGAGGTATAACTGGTGTTAATCCACGTTTTTCTGTTTTTTCAACAATTTGTATTGCACGATTTTGTGCATTCCATCTTTGTAATGGTCGTAAAACTAAACTAGCATAGATTCTTTTCAAAATTCGCGCTGCAACTTGTGTTGCTTCATTTGACATATTTTAAAGATTAATTTACTCAAGTGTGTCAAATGATTTAGCCCGAAAGATGAAAGATCAATTGGATTGGTGAAATAATCCGTACACCTAACATGTGATGTTTGCCTGATCTATGGCTCATTCCTCATTTGACTAGTGGTTCCATCTTGGTGACCGTTTTTGTCAAAATCGCAATTGTTTACTTCATTCCATCCTCACGTAGGCACTGGCTGGGTTGACTGGTGACAAGCGAATGACAGTCTTTCCTCTTGTCCTTGGTGGTAGTCAACTGTCAATTGATCCTTCCACAGTATTTCTCACCAATTGCAAGTTTGCATCCGTCCTATCAACTTTGTTATTTAACTGTGCACTTTGCTCATCTTTCACTTGTTCTAACAGATCAATCGACAAACATCATGGCTAAGTTATTGACAATGCGACAAACAACCACAACTATCCTTCGTATGCTATCTTCCAGACTGATTTCGACTAATTCACCATGTATCACTCCTCTGACTAATATTCACGTCAAACGGCAATTCCATCAAAATCTTGGATTCTATCAATCGACTACTTGTTCTAATGTAGCAACACAATCATCCAACAAGAATGACAACACTGGTAAATCAAATAACAAAATACCCAAGACATTGTTACAAGATTTGGTCAACAAGATTAAATTTACCGGTCCAATAACTGTTGCTGAGTATATGAAATATGTTCTGACTCATCCTATTGCAGGATTTTATATGAACTCAGATGTTTTCGGATCCAAAGGCCATTTCACTACTTCCCCTGAAATTTCACAAGTTTTCGGTGAATTAGTAGCCGTATGGATAATCAATGAATGGCAAAGAGTTGGATGTCCTAAACCATTTCGAATAATAGAACTTGGACCTGGTCGAGGAACGCTTGCTGCTGACATCAGTCGCGTTTTGAATCAATTTTCCTCGACGCGTGACAATTCATCTCTTCATTTGATTGAGATATCACCAGTTCTCACTCACATACAAGAAAAATCATTATGTGAAAATGTTTCAGTCATTGAGAAGGACAGAAGTAACAAATTACATCATTCACTGACTAAAAATGGAATACCGGTTACTTGGTATCAGTCGATCGATGAATTACCTGAAGCGTCTGGTTTCAATGCATTCATTGCCAATGAATTTTTCGACGCTTTACCAATTCACAAATTTCAAAAAAGTCCAGAGGGTAAATGGCATGAAATACTGATTGATTTCACAATTGATCAATCAACTGGCAAAAAAGTTTTGAGATATGTTCTTTCACGAAACGCTACACCTGCATCTGAAACTCTTATCAAATTTGCACTTCCAGATGTGTCAACACAACAAGTTGAACAATTGAAACACTTGGAAGTATGTTCTGAAGCTGGTATAATTGCCGGTAAAGTAATCGATCGCATAAACCTCCCGAATACATCTGGCTGTTTTCTCATCTGTGACTACGGATACAATGATTTAATTCCAATTCGTGATACTTTTCGTGGCTTCAAGAATCATCAAATTGTAGATCCATTGGTCGATCCTGGTTCAGCTGATTTAACAGCAGATGTTGACTTCAATTTCCTTCGATCAGTTGTAGCAAACAAAGCTCTAGCCTTTGGTCCTGTTACACAACAACATTTCCTCGAATCCATGGGAATCCAAATGAGACTTGAGGTAAGTCGATGGCGATGGAATCATTTATCTGATAATAATTAATCTTGATTTTCTTTCCATTAGAAACTGCTCGAATGTGCCAAGAGTGATGAAGATAGAGAAGAACTTCGTTCTGGAGTAAATATGATTGTAAATCAGATGGGACAAGCGTTTAAATTTTTGTCATTGTTTCCTAAATCTGGTAGAGACTCTTTCTCTGATAATCCTCCAGCTGGATTCATGTAACCTTTTTCGCATTTTATAATAAATTTAAGACTTAACTCTCAGATTAACTCAATTTTTTATTCAATTTGAGAGCAGGTAAACAATTAAATTAAAGATGTCACTTGCTCTTGTTAGCACGAAGATATTCCTTGAGTTGATCGTGAGCTGGGGTTTCTTTTCCAAAATCTTTAACCACGACACAGGAGCATCCAACCACCTTTCGTGCTTGTCCTTCCTTGTCAATTTTACATAATCCAGCCCATTCGCCAAGCTTTTTAGAATCGTCTACCTTGATGAGGTCAATGCTGTGTTCTTTGCAGAGGGCTTCAATTAGCTTGGCATACATTGGTTCGTCACAATTGGTGGCTAGGATACACAGCAATGCTTGACGCTTATCTAGTGATTTAGCAGCTTCGTGAAGCCCACGTGACAATCCATTGTACATTAGAGATGTCTTGAGAACAGTTTGAAGGATTTCATTTGTATCCATCTTTGATCCTACATCTGGAACCGATGGAGCAGGGCTAGAAAATGCAACCATTTAATGGATGTTAGATGGGCTAATTCTGATATAAATCAGTAAACATTATAATGATACTTACACTTCAACATCAGTCATTTTTAATTTAGTTGGGAAGGCTAAAAAAATTGACAAATAGCTTCAGACACGGGGAAAACGTGGAGTTTACCAGACACCGACACAGCTCAGGAAGAGGAAGCAAGTCGAACGAGTGAATTTTGACAACGCCATCTAGTTGAAGAAGCGCCACCATATTTTGGGTTCAGATCAGGTAGCAGAAAAATTTACTTTTCAGCACATTTCGGTGAAGCCATTTGTCATTTTAATTCTACAATTAACTATTCAGTCTTTCACTATGGACGTGAGTTCATTTTCTGAAGACAATTATGATCCAATTCAATGGATAAACAAAACTTTAGATGCTGTTGGACAAGACGACAACATGGAATCGTATGCTTCAACTACTCTTTACCGATTACAAACCATCTTTCAAGAGGTCAACAGTTCAATTGAAAATACATCGAGGAGTTTAATCAAAGATCTACCTAGAATTCTCACATTGGCTGAATCTTTGGAAGAATCTGCCACTGCTGTTAAAAGTAATTTACAAAGTTATGGTCACACTTGACACTACAAACCAAGAGTTTGACATTGTTAATTCAATAACTATGAGGGAACCATCATATAAAGTCATTTCTGGTTCATCAGTTCATCGACCAGGTAGAATATTTATGGTATATAAGATTCAATCGACTTCCGCCTGGTCATATTCACCTGTTGACTCACTGAGAGTTTGTTAGTGGTTTTTATTAATTCATTGACTTTAAACAACAAATGGAACAGCCATGAAGATTATTCATCATTTCATCCTGTTAACTGTTTTCCTGTCATTCACACATTCAGTGGTCAATGGTTTTTGCTTTGGAATTGTCTGCAGTGTCGCACCGATGATGTCTAAATATTGTTGTAAATTAAAACGTTACTGCTGCCAAGAATATCAAGCATGGTTATCACCAATCATCGGAACCAATGACTACCTCGGCGAGTATGTTGAAGCAGTGGCACATGAAGTAATTAATGATCAACGAGATCCATATTGGCGAATATTTGGTCGTAAGGTAGACTTTGATGAACCAAATGTCTCATCACCATCATCTCAGCCAGCAAATGTTCAACGAATTACATCACCTAATCAGGAATACAGTCAACCTATCGATCAACCGATTACCACCAATCGTAATGATCGTCAGCCTACTTTGATATTTTTGTGACAAATTACATATGAATAAACATTCGCCTTTAAACAATCTACGAATATTTTCGTGATGAATTGATTTTGATGCTTTATTAGACTTGATATTGAACAAAAACTCAATTGCTATTCGCTTTCTAATCTCTCATTTGTCGTTAACTCTGGATTGATATTTGTTTGATCCTTGGACGAACAAGGTTTAGGACCTGTGAAGGGTTTATTGCACTTTTTGAGTGAAAGGTATTCACTTTTGCTGAATTCTATGGTGATTGAATCACTTGAAGGTTCAACTCTTGCATATGATTGATTCGCATTCGATCTTCTCGGACGAAGGAAGGAGAGAATTTTAGGAATAATTTTCAATTTGTTGATGAGGAAACCAATTGAAGTCAAACCAGTCGCTAGTATGATCATGAGTAGAACACCGCCAACAATAAAAACATCATTTTCTAACAAAGAACAGGCGAATTCGTCAGCTTCCATCGATCTGATTCTTTGATTAAAATGTTTGTAAGGTTTTTTACAAATGAATTGATCTTCAGTTCTTTCATTGAAGGAAACGTTCACAATCCATCTTAGATGACAATCACAGCGCCAAGGATTGTCTGACAAGTCAATGTCATCAATTCGATTCCAAGGTAAATTATCATTTGTCATGGTAGAGAGAGCATTTCCTTTGAGTGAAATTTCTGTTAGATCACAAGAATATTTGCTTGGTCTACCCGGTGGACCATTAGTAGGTTGGGTAGAGTTTTCACCTTCTTCTAATTCATCCTCAAATTCTTGAACTTCAATTGTATCGACACAAGATTCATCATTGGTATCGCATGATGAATTACGACTGATCATCTTACCAAAGAAGAAGGCTTTGGGCGATATTTCACGCAACTTCCGATTGTACTCAATGTACAATTGTCGCAAGTTTATCATATCTGCAAACGTGTACTCTCGAATTCTTTCTAAAGAATTAACACGAGAAATTCTCAGTCGACTGATTGTTGTGAGAGTTTTGAAGTCATCGTAACTTAATTCGCGAAATCGATTTGATGATAGGTCAAGTATTTCAACCTTGGCCATTCGAAGAGCAGCATTTGGAACTGTCTTGAAATGGTTCATCGATAACTTCAAATCTCTCAGTCGAGTATTTCGATCAAATATATTTTCTGGTAAACTCTCGATGATGTTATCTTCCAAGTCAAGAGCATCGATGTAAAACAAATAATCAAATACATCTGAATCAAGTTCTTTCAATTCATTGTGATTCAAGCGAAGTTCTTTCAAGTAGAACTGGACATCATTGTTCTGAGCAAACATTTCTTTGGATAGATTTTGTATTCGATTGTATCCTAAATCGATGACATTCAACATTTGTAAGCCATTGAATGCGTATGAATCAATTTCAACGATTGCGTTATGTGATAAATCAAGATGAGTCAAGTTGGGTAGATTTGAAAAAGTGTTTCGATGGATTCTTTGCAAAGCGTTGTTGGCCAAAAAGATGGACTTCACTTTGGTACCTGCACTGAAGGTACCAACTTGAAGAAATTTTATCCGGTTGTTTCTAAAGTCACAAAATTCAATTGTATCAGGAATGACCATTGCCAAGGGAAGTTCGGTTAGTTTTAACGAGTCACAATTAAGTGTGGTCATCTTTACTGAACATGATGTATTTTTTGAAAGGTATTCGAAGCCATTGAGTTTTGTTGGATTAAATTTGACAGCCTTTACTTTGGCTACATTGGTTAAATATCTTGCTTTTCCTAGGTCTTGTCTGTATTGCGGTAATTTAGAGGTCAAGTTGGTACTTGTAGACCTGAAGGTTCTTAAATGATCTTGTTCGATTAAAAGTTTTGGAGTGGGCGAGTTAACAGATGATGATGACGATGATGATGAGTGTGATGGAATGGATAATGATAATGACGATGTTGTCGTTGTTGTAGATCTAACACTGGTTGTGTTGAGCTCACGTTTAGACAATGGAAAACGCCATGATGAGGTAGTTAAAGAGAAGCTCATCATAAAAATGACCAGTGCTACTGAAAAAAATACATTAGGTGCCATGTTGATGAGTTTTAAGTAAAGTTTAAACACTATCGGTTAATGATTTTGTCAACTTTTCTTATACACTTGATCAAGGTCGTAACCAGATCCAGCTTTGAATGAAAGGTCGATGGATGAAGAGTTGAAAAAACTATTGTAGGCAGAGAAGAAGATGACGATTTAGATGATGATTTAGATGATGGACTGACTTGTATGGTGTGGCAACAGGGGCTGTTTGTGTTACCAACGGATATTTACTCAAAGTATATTTAATTGCTCTTCACGTAGAGGAGGATATGATTAGTTACCATCCCTTCTACTTGTTGTTTTCTTTGCTTTCGCTCATTCAATTGACAAGTGTAAGTCAGTCCATCGCATTTTCTTCATTGACTATCCATTCTCCATCCTTGAATGGAGCATCGATGATTTGTGGTGTAAAGTAATCGTTTCCATATTAGTAGTCACACTTGAAAGTAAACCACGAGTTTGCTTATCCATCTTACGGTAGAACACAGTACTTCTCACTAAGTAATTCAAAGTCCAATGGGCAAGGTTCATTGTAAGACGATCACTAAGAAGGAATCTTTAACTATACACATCTTGTATGAATCGCCATCACAGGAAATGGTGGTTCTAACCTTCCACGTGAATCTGTACACATTGAATTGGCAAATACACATGAAATATCGGAATCTGTGACAATTTTATTCCGTCTAAATTGAACGTATTAGCTTTTTTAGTCAAGATCTAGATCAGCGCTTTTCAATATATCTTCTACTGTTTCAGATATCGTTTCAAGAAGCATCGATGGTACAGGCTCTGATGAAAGACACGAGCGTTCTGGTAACAATGTATACGTCTCTTTCCTCGCCATCGGAGACTTTTCATGACCAGGAGGTTGAGTAGCATCCAGCATGATGACATCATTCTTACCATTCTCATCCTCCTCATCATCATCATCATCAACATCAACAACAAGAGTTGATTGATCATTAAGCAAGGACATATCTTTCAGTTGAAGACATGTTTTATCTGATTGGCTGGTGTTATTAATGGGTGATGTTGTTACCAAAGTAATATCCATATCAGTACTTTGAAGGACAGTTTCAGATAAATCAGGGGTACTCAAATCAGTAGCTGTCACGTACATCGTAGATACAAGACTAGATTTAGATGTTGAGTCAGTTGTTTGAGCGGCTTTTTCGGGTTGAGGCTTTTCATTATCATTTACTTCACTCAATGACTTTTCACAAGATCGAGCATCTTCTTGTGACTGTGATTGACTCGTATCTTCATTTTCAGGTTGTATAGTTGATACTGTTGTTGACACTGTGGTTGCAACATTTGGGTTAATTATGATACCCTCTAATTGACTATTGAGGATAGAAGAGGGTGCTGAGGAACGGATCATCATATTCAACATTGGAATTGAGTCCATGCAAACTTCAAGAATTCTGTCATCCGCATCCCAAGAAGAAAATTTTTTATAAATTGCTAAGGATACTTGAAGAGGATTGTCATCCATATGCTTGGACATTAGGGTAAGCGATCGAAGAAGTTTCAACAATGACATTCTTGCCTCAGCCATAGTGTAGGGAGAATTTTGAATTCTACGTAAACCTTCCAGTCTATGCTGATTTATCTGTAACAGTTCATTGACTACAACTGATGTTAAATGCTTGTAGTTGTATCCACCGAGAAGTTGAGGACAACAGGTGACCAAAGACTCAGCCGCTCTGATGGCCAATGAAGTGGAATAGTCCATGTCCTCAGGTTTTCCAAGTTCATCGGTGGTGTGCATGCCTCTTGTTCTTTTAGATGTGCTTGCAAGGGAAACATTTGCTGATGATATCCTATTGATTTTGAAAATCAAATGTGAAACAATCACACCAACATCATCCTCAGACATCCAGAGATTGGAGGATAAACTGCGAAAATAATGGTACAGAAAGATTTCAACTTCATCTAGTAGCTTGACAGGTGATTTTGGATCTTCTAGAACTGTAACCACAAAACCATTGATATATGAAGATTCGTAGATCGCATTTTCTTTCTGACTGAAAAGTAATTGAAAAAAGTTAACTCAACCTTAGACAAAATATTACTCACGTTTTCACGAATTTGCACAGTTTAGGAAAAGTATGATGTAATTTAATGACTGGATAGTCAATTTGATGATTAGTCATTGTACAATCAAGAAAATTCAACCGGATAGGACAGAAATAGACACGTGTCTCACCTCATTCACGTCGAGCCCATGGGATCAGAATCAATAGTGTCCCCCTCCGTTGGCTCTGAATCGCAATTTTTCGACGTGACCGAGGTGAGTCAATTTGAAATGAATTACTTGGCTACCAATGAGTTTAACTTGAAACTGCCGGCTAATTGTGTGATCCAGTGGTCTTGACAGGTGTTTACCTGCTTTCCTGAACTTTTATAAATTAACTCGTGTTAAGTTCTAGTAAATTACATCGAGTATTTTATTTTATTTTTATATGAGATAGTTCAAACATTCATGAGCACCCAGCCATCAGTAATTCCACCATCACAATACTTGAGTTCGAAATTTATCGACTGATCTTGTCTCAAAGTTTCCTTCTTCCCAACCCTAAGAAAATTGTCAAGGATAAACATCCTATTTAATGTGACAAAAAATGATTTGAATCATTACAGTTGTTATTGTGCCACTTTCATCGATTGTCGATTGGATATTGATCGAGTTGACTACTTAAACTGTAATTTAGTATACAATTAAAAGGTTTGAGGATAAATTTATTCTACCGAGTAGAAGATGTATCAAATTGAATTGAAGTGTAGGAACAAACCGAGAGTAGAGTAAGAGTGATAAATTATGCATCAGGTTGATCAGGTGATTAGGGTGTAAGTTTTTTACACAAGAATTGACATGAGGTATGGTAAATTTGACTAGTGTTAAAGGCCAAGATCAAAGTGCAAGAATCATCAAGATGTTTCAAGGTGTATTTGTAGAGTATATTGTTTTGTAGGTGTGTGTATTCAAGTGAATTTGAGTAGATGAGTGAATGTCGGGCCTGACTCACTCAAAGAGAGAGAGTAAGAGAAAGAGTAAGAGTGAGAGTAAGAGAGATCAACTGCGACTGAGCAAGTCAAGTGAAACCAGTAAAAACATCTGTGTAAGTCTTTCATTGTATTCTTGTGTGTGTAGGAAAAGCACCATCAAGTATCTGCTTGGTAACCTCGTTGTTGCCCTTTTCATCATTGATTGAATCATCATCAGTTATTCTCTTTACCAAGAATAGGAAAATACATTTGTGTCAATGTTGTAATGTTGACATATTTCCATCTATGCTTTTGGTGAGTGAATGACATTCATTCAAGCAAAGACAACGGTTGCTCATGGCTCAAAGTGAAGACATACTGGCCAATTCGTCTCTCCTTAGTTTAGCCCTTGGTGATTATAATGAAACATTTGACCATTCAATGAATACTAATTCAACACGATTTGATAGAGCCATGAAATTTGCTACTAATTTGGGTCAAAGGATAAAATGGTTTCGTTTGAATATTGATTTTCATTCAGTTACATCTTTCCTTGCTTCAACTTGTATGATTTTCGGAGCAATTATACCTTATATTCCTCAGTACATTGAAATTCATAAAACTCAAAATGCTTCTGGATTTTCAACCTACGTGTGTCTTAATCTCATAACAGCTAATGTACTTAGAATCATATTCTGGTAAGTTAATTATAATCGATATGATTGTCTTGTATTATTTTATTATTAACTTGTAATTTTGTTTATTTTGCTCATCATATTTTCAGGTTTGGTAATCAATTTGAATTACCTCTACTAATTCAGTCAATTGTCCTGATCATTGCCATGTTTCTAATGATTGAAATTTGCCTTAGAATGAGAGTTAAAAGTTGCATAGCTGCTGGAGTAAACTACAAAAATCGGTCATTTCTTGGTGAGTGTTTATTAATAATATTATATAATATATCTTTGTTTATCTCTTATTTGTTTACGTCATACGGTTAATAATTAATTGATCAACTTGACCTTTGTATATTTTTTATATTTTGATATTTTTATGTTTATTTGTTTATTTGTTTGCTTTTCATATGACAGATCTTAAGCCTGGTAGCTTTTGGCAATGGACCGATTTAACTTCATATATTGAGTGCACAGCTGCATTTACTGTGATAGTCGGCTTGTTAATGTACTTGTTTATGTCTTATGTTGTTTTCGTCGAATCGATCGGTTACGCATCTTTACTCACTGAAGCATTGTTAGCATTACCACAACTGATAAAAAATTATCATTCTAAATCAACCATTGGTTTAAGTCATTCTATGGTATTACTCTGGACACTTGGTGATTTATTCAAACTTGGATATTTCATTGTTAAAGCAGTTCCTGTTCAGTTTGTAGTTTGTGCGGTAATTCAAATACTCGTTGATACAATGATACTTGCCCAAATTTCAATTTATTCTCCATCCAGAAGAAGAAATTCACATCGTGATGATTACAAGTGTACTGAATCGTTAACAAGACATCACTCAGAATCCAAATCGAAAGCTTGAATTATTTTCCATTCTCTTTTTTCTCCATATTTTCCCCCCTCTCTTTACTATATTCAAGGCGAAAGGTGAAAGGTAAAAGTAATCACAAAAAGTATTCATCATTCTCCATCTTGTCTTCTTTTCATCTCTTACAAATCTTCATAATCAAATCATATTCATCTTGTACATTCGACATACCTGGCTTATGTTTTTCATTGTCATTTCACCAATCACATGTTTCCCACTTGATAATTGCAAACAAAATGGATAAATTGTTTGAATGAACTTTTCACTGATTTGTCATGTCAACCCGAATGATGACAATGAGCAGAGCTTAAACGTGCACTCGATTGGCTTGGCACTGATTGTTTTAAATGAAATTTGTACAGTTAAGATGATCTAAAGTGAAATTTGACATGTTACCTAAAATGAATGAATTTCTATGAATCTGTGAATTAATGAAATTCGACTCTTTAAATCACCTGGGCCTGTGATTCAAGT
Organism: Hemileia vastatrix; assembly: GCA_030280995.1. Classification (NCBI taxonomy): domain Eukaryota; kingdom Fungi; phylum Basidiomycota; class Pucciniomycetes; order Pucciniales; family Zaghouaniaceae; genus Hemileia; species Hemileia vastatrix. The sequence continues at coordinate 36,522 of JASXTE010000065.1, forward strand.
GACCAATTTTACACAATTACCCAATTACACAATTACACAATTACAGGATTACAGAATCAAATTATGGCTTTTTCCTCCATTATTCTTGCCCTAATAAAAATCGACTCTCTCAACTCAATTAAAATATTTCATGACTCATGATAAACGATAATTTTTTTAGTACAATATATTTCACTACTTTACTATTCATTAGTTATTATTGTTATCATTATTATTATCATTGTGCATAGGCAAGTTATTTTTTAATCTCCATTTACTATTGCTACGACTTGAACAGATCTTGAGACTCTTTCATCATATATTTGAGTTGCATTGTATTGATTGTTTTAATTATTCATTCTGTTTTCTCTTCTAGCTTCTCACCCAAAGACAGTCATCTTGATTGATTCTTGATTAATTTGAATGAAACATTGATCTCAACTTTCACAAGTTTAATTGACTTGGTTCGCCCACGTTGACAGTAGAGGATGACGGTAAAGGATGACAGGAGAGGATGAAAGGGTGCAAAAGGGTTCATTTTTGTTCAGACTTTCTCACAGATGCAATATTATTCACCTAGGAATACATTTTGAAATACAACTTTATTACTTATCTTGGTTGACAAATATATATTTATTTTAACGCATGTACACTCATGAATATATTTGTATATATTATTTTCCTGTAGATTCAGTTGATTCAGTTGAAATTTTAATTTTTGCATAATCAATTTAATTCAATTTAAAGCTTGTTCACTCAAACAATCCAACTTGACAAAGTTTATCATCGCCTTTGAGTTGTAAATTTAGTTTTTTATTGTTCTAAATGGTTGTTTCATTGTTTCATTGTTTCATTCGATGACGTCGACCAATGGTCAAGGTAAGATGTGATCAATCTAGGATGCTGCAAAAAGCCAAATGATCAATTATCCAAATGGTCTAATAGTTAATTCTCAACCTTCTGACACAATGTAAGATGATGATGCTTCAGGTGACATTGAACAAATATTTGAAAATATCAAAATGGTTCAGCACAACTGATGTATAAAGTGAACTACTATCATCATTATCCTCATTTTCAATAGAATGTAGTCAATTAAATATTGTACAATATAATCGGATACTCTGATACTGTGATACTGTGATACTCTGAAAATATTTGAATGAAACATACGGAAATGATTGAAATGATTGAAATGATTGAAATGATTGAAATGATTGAAATGATGGCCAATTTAACAATTGAAAAATTGTTAAAAAAAGTTCAAACTCCTCTCTCAAGTCCTGACTGAGGTTGTGAGTGACTTTGATTACAAATAGATGTATTTAATTGAATTGTGAATACCTTTTGAATGATCATAATTCACTCGCAATTTTATGTCCCATGTAACTTTATAAATATATAAATATATAAATAAATAAATATATTAATATACAAGTATGTAACTATAAAGAGTATAAAAAGAATCAATCCTTCTATCCTTTAATTCAATGGTAATTTAGATAAAAAAGTATCTTTCCGATGGATCTTTCAATAAAAACCTTTATCCTTATGACGAATTAAAGATGATGATAAAATTAGTTCTCATTTGAATAATGAATTAAATATCCCACGAGATTGAAGTTGAGAAAGAAAATTGAAATGAAAAAGAGGATGAAGATAATAATTTTTTCTTTCAACTTTTCTTCTTTGACTCATCAACTGTTTTTTCTTTAAATGGTCAAATGAACAGTTGAACAGTTTAACATGATTCATGAGTCGGGTAAAGGTCTCACAATTGAATTTACAAGGTGATTTGGAATTCGCCATCTTACTGTCAATAAAGGTAGGTGATGAAAAATTTAACAGTAGATGAAGAAAATGCGACCATATTTTCATTTATTTCGACTAAACAGTTGTATTCTAAGTGGATTGAATATTTTCTCAGCGTAAATTAACATTCACATTTTCACATCTGTATGTCATGTGAAAGTCAAGACTACGACACGGAGTAACAAGTTGTCCTCAGTATTTGCGTGAAAAGTGAAATGTTACTTTTAGCAAAAGCAAGCAGTCACACTGTGATTAGTTAATTGACATGTGATCAAAGGACAAACGGAGAATTCTTTCTTTTCTTTTCTTTTTTCCTTTTTTGCCATCTTGTTGACAGGTAATTTATGACCAGCAGATAAAAACAAAGTTGCATTATCATACGTAAGTAAAATTATCAACAAATGAAAAGTTTGATACAAAAGATTATGAAGATGGTGAAGATGATGAAGATGATGAAGATGATGAAGATGATGAAGATGATGAAGATAATGCTTGAGAAAGTTGCAATCGGTCAAATGAATAAATATGTTCGTGCGACTGTAACATTTTGTGAGGGACATTTTCAAGATTGAGCTCGAAGATGTCATTATTTTTACCATCATTTAAGTAGATACATTAGCTAATGTATCACAATATGAATCAGATGAAAAAGAAACTTCCACAGCCGCAAAGGATTGGCACAATTGGGAGGATTGAGAGGATTGAGAGGATTGCATGATGTCAGTTTTCCATCTTTTTCTTTTTCTCATCTTTTCTCATCTCTTTTTTTCATTCAACCATTTAAACCAGCGTAAAGAGTCAAGAGGGATTAAAAATTATGAAAGGATAGAGAATAAAGATGAAGGATGAGTTAGAACAGCATCAACTGTAAAGCAGAAATAAATGTCACTTAAGTGAAAAAATTGAAATTATTTCCCTCAACACACACTCACACAGACAGAAAGACATTTGACAGTGTTTGTACTGTTTGTACTGTTTCTTAGAGAGTCGTGAGTGGCATGATACAAGTTTAATGTGTGTTGAATTCAAGTTCAACCAGTGTGACCAGTTGTATAGTCATGTATAATAATGTATTATGATGTATTAGAATACTTGTACAGTTGTTGTTATTCACTTGTTGTGGGCAAAAGAGTTTACTCGGTAAAACTGAATTAGTGATAAAGCATGACTTGAATTGTTCAGTTACTTGTGCAGTTACCTGTTTGTTGAGTGTTGAATCATTGTTCACCCTTGATACAAGTATTTACATCATTTTGAATCATTTTGAATCATCTTTACCATTTTTAATCAGTTAACTTTAGTAAAAGCTTACTCTCAAAATGTAAACATGTAAACATCTGATGTAATTCAGTGTGAAGGATTCTTTTCATCGTTGAATTGCCGGGTGTAAAGTTTGACCATTGGTGGTACTTGTTACATATATATATATACTTGTTGATGTTATTTGTACCATTCACCGCACGGAAATGAGTAGCAAATAACATTTTCTCTCATTTTCTTTTACTTTTTTACTTTTCTTCTTTTCCCTTGATCATTTTCATTCATTGGTGTAACAGTTAACTTTTTTTAGTAAGAAAAAAATTCACTTTGAAATAAGCAAAGAGGAAACAAATCAACGTGAAACAGGGTAAAATAGTCACCACAAGTTGAAACAGGATTGAAAATTCATCAGGTAAATGGTTTTCTTTTCCTACCTTTTCACCATTCTATCTTACAGCCTTTATACCTTTATACCTTTCTACCTTTTCCCGTCCTTTCTTGTGTTTAACCATCAAATATTCCAACTGAGGGAAGGACTGATGATGAAGCTTAAGCTTCTGGTCTTAAACTATCACTACATATGACTAAATGACTAAAATGACTAAAATGACTGAAATGACTGAAATGACTCTTCACTTGCAATCGGCTCATACTCATCATCTCAAGGTAATATTGGTTGAATCAACAGTCAGTTAGACGCAAGGATGTCGGCATTGAAGGAAAAAAATATCCTGCACATTCAGAAGATGCTAAAGATGAAGTTAGATGAAACCTCACAACTTCAAACCGCTCATTCATCGGACCATTCAAGAGTTCTCTTGAGTTATCCTGAGTACTTCCTCATGTATTGCTTTTCAATGTTGCTTGTTTCTTGTTACTTGTTACTTGTTGCTACTTCATAGTCACTCGTCAAGATTTATTCTCAATTATCAGCATCCATTAAGAGACAAATTGAAGATGAGGAAGAGCAACTTGCAATCATTTATCCAGAGGATTGGTCAATGGATGCGGAGGAGGAAGACAAAAACCAACCTTATGTTACAAGACACTTGTACACTTACACAGCAGAATAGCTAGTGGTATTAGTAATTGTAATAGTGAAGCTAGAACAGCCCAGAACAGTCAGATGAAGGAGAAAAGAAGAAAAGAATAAAAGAAGGAAGCACCGAGAAAAAATGATTCAATGGATGAAAAGGATGAAGAGAATAAAGAAAAAAAAGTCCATCACAATGAAAATCACAATGAAAACTCGGCGAGAAGATATAAGTACAGGCAAAGGCGAGGGTTTGGATAAAGGCGAAAAGACTCATTTAAAAGACAATGAGTCATTGTGTGAAATAAATTGAGACAGGTGCAAGGTGCAAGGTGCACTTTTCCCTTCTTTCATCAACACTCTAACATACACATACACATACATACACATTCATACACATACACACATTGGCAATTTAAGTTGAATCACCGGTTGAACATGCCAGTTGAATGAAGGTGCCAAAGGTGCGTTAGTTAAGTGGCTGATGGAATTTGGGCACTTTGCCATCAACGGACTACAAGTTGCAAGAAGTAAAAAGTAAAAAGTAAAAAGCAAGGAGCAAGTTTAAAGTTGTATCCTCGCCACTGGCCAAGTCAGCAAGTGGAAAAAGTCAGAAAAGTCAGCTAGTCAGTGTCCAAGTATTTGTGTGTATGTTGTATAATGAGACACACATGCCACAAAGTACAGTGTATTATCAGTCACTTGCATCATCATGCAAGTATTACCTTTGCCAGAGCAAATAACAGGTTACACTTGGGGTAAAAGAAGTCAAATTGTCAGTGTGACTCTTCTTACCTTTTTTCCTTCTTTACCTTTTTCACTTGGATCTCAATTCAAAAGGTAAAAATTCAAAAAAGTTAAACAAGTTAAAATGTTAAGAGGTAAAAGTCGGCGCCTTAATGAATTGCCTTTGGTCAAATGTAAGAAAATGAGAGAGAGAGAGAGAGAGAGAGAGAGAGACAAGCAATGAGCCAAAGAGAAAGAGAAAAAAAGTTTAATGTTGAAACAAGACCAATACCAAGAACATTGTCACTTGTTGGTGCACATACCAAATATAAAGGCAAATATAATGGCGAATGTGAAGGGACACACTTGTATAAAGAAAAAGGTAAATTCAACTGACGATACACCTGTTCACATAATTTATACAGTCAACTGAAAAAATGGTAAAAATGGTAAAAATGGCAAATGACAATTGAGGTAAAGAGAAACTGAACAGGCACAACCGTATAGCTATACACTTAGTTCACACAGGTGAGGTTGAAATAGGATGAAATAGGATGAAAAGATGGAGAAATCAAAGGATGGACATTCAGGTAAATTGATACAAATAAATAATGAAGAGAAAAAATGCTCAAGTGAATCACTCCTTGATTCACTATTAACAAAAACCATTCACGAGATCACCCACATGAGGCCTTTTTTACATGACTAATTCTTAGTTGAATATTTTTCGATAATTGTTTCATCAATCAGTTATTAGACAAAGAACAAAACATGCGGACAGGTAAAAGAAGTATAAAAGGTATAAGCATATGTGATTAATATCTTTTCACCTTGTCAGCAATCTTATTGTCTTCAAATTCACCTGGTGAGTTGTAATGTGATGATGAAGATGATGAAAAAAGTTGTACCTTTTACTCTCTCTCTCTCTCTTCTTCACTTTTCATGTGTGATTAACAAGTTCAATCAACTCACAATAAACTGAGTTACTCAGTCCGAGTCATCTTAGTTATATCCAAGAAAGAATAATAAAAATATTTCATCAGCGAAAGCCACAAAGACAAACATTTACTTTGTATACAATGAAGATGACGATTAGCAGAGGTAAAGTTTAAAATGTTCCTTATTTGACTCTTTGACCATTTCAATGAAATCGTTGAGAATCATCATCATCATCATCTTTAAGATAAAATAAGCATTCAACGGTGTGGTTTGTAGCAATCAAATACAAGGATGGAATGGTTCTTACCCTCTCTTATTCTCTCTCACCCTGTTACTCGAACAAATAAGGTCAATTTGAAGGATGGTCAAAATTATTTTAGATCAAGAAAAGGTTTTTCGGTCAAATCAAAACATCCTTTAACTTGTAAAACAAAATACAACAGTTCAATATGATGATGAAATATTGTTTACATTTACTTTAAGGATAAATCTGACTCATCTAATCTTTTTTCTTTGTCTTTTCTTTGTATTTTTCTTTTTATCTTCCTTTCTTCTTCCTCTCAAATGATATTTTTACATCATAAGACATCTTCTAGTGGTGATAATGAATGCTTTGCCCCTTGTTGCTGTTGATGTTGATGTTGATGTACTTTGTGTTCAAAAGCACAGATGAGGACCAGCCGACCTTTTATCCATCAGTACAATTGGACAATTGACCAATAGACCAATTGGCCCAGAGAAAAAAGGAAACATCCCTGTTTATTGAGTCAATTTACTTGGACTTTGTACTTTTTCATTCTTTTCTCGCGTGTGCAAGCAACGAGGATAAATTGTAACTTTTTTGGGGGAAAAATGGTATGGTGTATACCAACAAGTTGCCTGACGGTAAAGTAATGTTTCTTTCTGTAAGATGCAGGGCAAAAAGTAGTACAGTAGTAGTAATAGTACAAGTGACTGCAAGTAGAAGAAGTAGTTGAAGTACAAGTAGTAGAATTAGTAGTAGAAGAAGCACTGGGTGATACGTTGAACATCTTTTGTGAATTTCCCTCTCTTTCTCTTTCTTTACAAATCTTTGCAAATCTTTTCAAATCTCTCAGCATCTCTCACGCCACTCGAAAGGAGCGCCCAGTCCATTAGAGTGACCCAGGGTGTAGTGAAATATATTTTCGGCCCTCAACAGATAAAGAAAACAGAGCGGGAAGCCAAAGACCAAAAGACCAAAAGACCAAAACTGCTAAAGGGAGTCAAACTAAGAAAACTAAGGCAACTAAGGCCACTAGAAGGAAGGAAAAGCAGAAAAAGAAAGAGAAAAAAGCAACAAGCAACAAGAAGAAAATAAGGAAAAGAAAAAAACCGGTGTCTTGTGAATTGTGCTGCAGAGGTAAAGAGAGGAAAAGAGAGGAAAAGAGAGGAAAAGAGAGGAAAAGAGAGGAAAAGAGAGGAAAAGAGAGAAAAGAGAGAAAAAGAGAAAAAAAAGCATCAAGTGAGATGCGTGAGTTGCCTGGTCCTCTTATTTTTGCCTGATGAGAGCTATTTTACCATCAGTTTGAACTAACTTTTCATTTGCTCAGTCACTTGACTCGTCTTGTCTTGTCTTCCTTTTGCTTTTCTACTTATACTTCTTTCTTTCTTTCTTTCTTTCTTTCTTTCTTCCTTTCTTTCTCTCTTTCTTTCCCTTCTTCTTTTTGCCTTCTTCTTTATTTCCCTTCCTTCCTGACCGGCGGGTTAGTCACGGACATCCGTGGCACGGATATAATTTCCTCTTAAACCAAGAACAAGCCAAGTAGACTGAGAGAAAGAGTCACAACTATTGAAAAGACGCATGAGAAAAAAGAACATCAAACCAAGTGAAAGGTTCGAGTAGAATAGATCCAACAACAAAAAATGCTTGAGAATAGTTGAAATAGTGAGGAATGTACTTCGCGCCGTTTTTTCCTCTTTTTTTTCTTCTTCTTCTTTCTCTTCTCTTTCTCCAGGTGACCAGTTAACCCTGTTGTTAAATGTCACTGTGAAGGGAAACTTTTAAAATCTGGGCTCACTCTTACCCATGTTGACTGTATGTTGACCATTGGAACTCACAGAACCATATACTCTGTAGGTCTGGTGTACTAGTGTCAGTTCTAGTACCAAAGTACCAAAGTAGCAAAGTACCAGTGTGCAAAGTCTCCTTTCCACCTCTTTGCACCGACCTTTTGGCTCTTTTTGGCTCTTTTTGGCTCTTTTTGGCCCTTTTTGTCTTGTTTCATTCTTTCTTTCTTTCCTTCTTTCTACTTCTTTCTACTTCTTTCTACTTCTTTCTACCTCTTCTTGTGTATTCTCTTCTTTGGCCTTTCTTCTTGAGTCTTTTTTCCATTCTCCATTCTCTACTCTCTATTCTCATACTCCCTCTCACCCTGTTCTTGTAAATCCTTTTATTCACTTGATCGTATTTTCAAACAGAATATACCAAAAGACACAGTTAAACTGAAGCAGCAACAAGTTGCAAGTTGCAAGTTGAAATTTTCAACTTTAAACTTGCAAATGTATCTTTCTTTTTCTTTTCTTTGCAAGGCGTGCACTGTGGAAGAATATTTGATTCTTCTCCACTCGAAGAATAAGGGGAATGAGAAGAGGAGAAAAGAAGAGAAGAGAAGAGAAGAAGAGAAAAAAAAAAGACAGGATCAATGAGTAGGTTCACTCGCTTGACTTGCTTTTTGACTGCGAGGGGGCCAAGTCCAAGTCCAGGGGTCCAGACAACGGACCGAAAAACAACACAACAACATCCATCCATCCATCCATCCATTCTGCTGGGCTGTGTCTCCTTCTTCTCTTTCTTTCTTCCTTTCTTTCTTTCTTTCTTTTCTTTTACTCTCTTCTTCTTCTTTTTCTTCTTCTTCTCTCCCACCAAATACACATCGGCGTCGTCGCTCGAATTGACCTTGGTTATCGGCGTCTACCTTCATCACGAGACCATGTTGATGATGCTACAGAATGGTGATGATGAACATTGATGATGGTGGTAGTACTGATGGTAGTATCCATCTCGAGTGAAGGTGGTCATCGTGGTCATCCTAGTGATAGTCATGGTAGTGGTGGTGACCATTTTTTCTGTCTTTCTCTTATTGTTGTTGTTGTTGTTGTTGTTGTTGCTGCTGCTGGTGGTGGTGGTGGTGGTGCCGATGATGATCACGACGATAATGATGATAATGATGATGATGATGAGGATGATGATGATGATGATGATGATGGTGGCTATACTGCCGGTCACGGTGACTACAGTACATTAGACAGTGAAAGAGTAGACAAAGTGCTTTTCTCTACAAAGAGGGAAAGAGATAGAGAAAGTTTTCATTGAACAACATTTACCCACCTGTTGACTGTTGACTGATCTACCTGCCATTATGCATGACATTAAGCATGAAAATATACATCCTACTGGCAGTAAGATAGTATGCATGAGTATATCAATTGGATTCAATTGAACTTGAATTGAATTACAATTTGCACAATGACAAGAAAAGAAGAAAAGGAGAAAAGGAGAAAAGAAGAAAAAGAAAAAAAGGTACAAGAAGGAAAAATGTTCATAATGAAGCACATCAAGATGAGCAAGTTACTGCAATTCAATGTCACTGTTCAAGTTAGGATGATACTGAGTGAAATTATTCACATGAAGCAACTTGATTACCAGGTTGCAATTTGTAAGTTGAGTTTACCACAGAGGAAAAGAAAAAACAACAAACAATGATACAAAATAAAAAGAAGTAGAATGAATGGAAAGACAAGATGACACTTTGATCAGTTCATATTCAACCAAAGGAAGAATAAGTAAAAGAAAGATTTATTCTTTTTTCATTTTCATCGTCACATTATCTTGTGTAAGGTGAAATAATAATAATTATCATAAAGGAAAGGAAGAAAATAAAAAATTTGTATTGATTTTGTTTTTTATACAAAAGTTGGCGTGAATAAAGTAGGAAGATCAGGTGATGGAGATAAAGAAGTCGATTGTTCTTGTCTATCAGTGTGATGAAGATGAGTGTCAATAACATTATTAATAAGTGATGAAGGTAATGGCGATGAAGGTGATGGCGAAGATGATGATGATGATGATGAGGAGGAGGAGGAGGAGATGATAGTTGATGTCATTCCATTGACTGTTGATGGTTCATTAGAGGATGAAGAGGAGGACACATTATTATTGGTGTTGGTGATGTTGTTGGTGACAACTGTTGGTTGATTGTTAAATCGATTGTTATTTGGTTGTGTAATCAATCGTTTATTCTTATGATGAGCTTCAGCTATGGCCAAGGTTGCTTGATGAACTTTACGATAAATTTTTTCACCCAACAATGTATGAAAGACAAACATTCCTTCACCTGTGGTACAATGACGACCAGCTTCAAAGGTGAATTTAGTTGGATCTGATCCATATCTACGTAATGCCGTTAATGGCCATGAGACTAATTTTAATTTTAAATTTGATACATCCCATAGATGAATATTTTCTGGTGTTACTTGGAGTAAACATTCACCAAAATTATCTAATTTAGGATTAGGCATAAGATACACATGAAATTGTTCCTGCAATTCTTTTTGTATCCCAGGACTTAGAACATCTGGTTCACCTGTTGCAATACCAGGTTGAGGTAACAAACACTCTTGTATTAATAATTTAACCCAAGCATCAGCTTCCAGGTCAGAGTCACAGGCAAACCATTTACATGTTGAATTATTATCGTGAAAAGATAAAGCAAATGAATGTACACGAACAGTTGACGATAAACGACAAACATTTGACACAGATGAAAGTATTATTGTTTTGGGCAATGCACCATTTCGAGCTGATCTTTCATCTGTATACAAGTCAAGTCTAACTGGACCTTTAGATGATGCACGGCGTAAAATAGCCCAACGTTTTTTCCAAAGGGATAAATGTTTAGATCGAACTCTCACGTAACCTTGTTTCACCACATCCATGGGCAATGTTTAAACGACGACGATTACGTGTGTATAAAGTTAAATTATGATTACAATTTAAACTGAAACTCAGTAACTACAGTACTCTCTGTCTCTTGACTTTTCAAGGGTCACTAGTAGTCAAGTCGATTGATGTACAGGATGATGAGTTAGAAGATGAGGATGGTGATGATGGTGATGATGGTAGATGGTAGATGTTGGTGAATGGTTGATTAAACAAAAAATCAAAGGAATTTGGTCAATTCAATTTGTCAAGTTGAATGAAACAAATGTAGAAAATGAAGAAGATGATGCTGGCACAGGTGTAACACAACAGGTTAGTGACAAACACTTTTTTTGACACAAAGTTCACCTGCAGCCACGTCTTGAGGGGTTCGAATGAGCTGCAGATTTTGTAGAAAGCAAATAAAGAAGAAAGAGAGAGAAGGGAAGAGAAGAAAGAGAATGGTGGAAAATGAAAAAAGGCCACAGGCAGGACACTGGAAAAAGAGAAAGAGAAAGAGAAAGAGAGGACTGAGTGAGTCGCGGACAAAGAAACTCAGTTTTCAGTCTTCAGTCTTCAGTTTTGTGAGTCTTGTGAGTCTTGTGAGTCTTGTGAGTCGTCAGTCGCCGCTCAGCTTGGAATTCGCTCTGTTCAATGTAGAATGGCGAATGGTGAATGGTGGATGGTGGATGTTAGTCTCTCTTTCTTTCTTTCTTTCTTCTTCTTCTTCTTGCTCGTTGGTTGTTGCTTGTTTCTGGCTCTTCTCTACCTGTTTTTTCCTCCGGCTAAAGAAAACTTGCTTTGCTGCAACTTCTCCTGTTTTGTGAGCCGAAGGAGGCTCCTCCGACTCTCCCCTCGACGGTGCAACAGTGCAATAGTGCAACACTGGTGCAGTCACTTTTTTTCTCCCTCCCGCCTCTAAACTTCAAAAATGCCTGCATCTTCTTCATCCTCTCTTTTCTTTTTTCTTTCTCTTCCTTCTCTTCTTCTTTTTCTTCTTCTTTCCTTGCCTTCCTCTTCTTCCCCATCAACCATGAGATGCCTCAAGCCAGACTGGGTCCTCCATAGGGAGGGGTGGACAGTACCAAAGACCGACTGAAAGAGCAAAGCAAAGCAAAGGAAAGAACAAAATCTTATTCACTGCCTGCCGCAATTTGTTTTCCTTCAACTGTTAATTAGCAACAGCAACAGCCTCTGTCCATGTTAACTTTTACTCCTGTACTTGTATACTTTTATACTATTCTCCTTTTCTCCTATTCTACTATTCTACTATTCCACTATTCTACTCCTCTCACCATCTCCATACAACCTCACTTGACTCTCACTGTTGGCTCTCACTTAGATCACTTGACCCATTTAAACTCTCATGGATATGCATGGCAAATGAATAGATGCTACAATTATAGCTTCTGTCTTACAAGTAGCAAAAGATATCCATGTTCACAACACATATAAATATACATATACACATACACATCAGTATATATATATATATAATATATTAATGCTGGTTTTAACATTCATTATTATTTTTTGTTACCTGTGCACTTGTATACTTGCAACCAATACAAAGCATTGACTGCTGACCGATGAATAGATGATGAACCAGCAACTTGTATATCATCATTTACATCATCTATAACAAAAACAACAAAAACAATATTCACTCACTTTTTGCCCTGACAGCCTTGGTTTGAACCGTGACATAATGAATCACCATCGATACATTTTCTCTGTATCACTAATTGAGTGACTGAGTAACTGTGATTCATTCAATTTTTGTTTAACTGACTGTATATCTGACTATATATCTGATATATGTATGATTACTATGAACCATATCAAAAAGTAAAAAATTTGATGCTTATTTCAATGTGTAAGGCTTTTCTTTGCTTGTTTTCATCTATTGCTTATTTGAATTGTATCTGACCCACTGTCGCAATTTTTCGACGTGACCGAGGTGAGACACGTGTTCAGTACGTACGACATCTGCCGTATTCCAGTCCAAACACTTAATAAGCCGGTTGAACTTGGCTTCTTCAATGAAGTTTCATTGGCACTATTGCTACTACAACTACTACAACTACTACTACGGTTAAACTCAATGGACCTACAAACCAGTGAAATTATATTTAATGAGAAAATTTATTTAATATAAATGTATTGAAATAATTAGTTATTTAACTTTAGATTTTTTATCTAAATTTCCCTGAGAAACTTTATTTAATGCTTCAGTTACTCCTCTGTCAATATCATCTTGACTAAGATTGTAATCGTTGTCAGCCCATATTTGTTTTAGGTGGTCGACAATATGTGAAATATACTTTGGACTGTTGACTTTAGATTTGAGATCGTGACCTGACACAGGAAATTTAGGTATTGGCCAATCATTCAATTGATCTAACAAATCATATCGACCAGTGTATCTTAGAAATTCAATCATTGATACTTTCAAAGAAGATTGACCAGGTTTAGCTGCTAAAGCCAGCATTCTTTTAAGATGATCAAAAGTAATTGGTCCTTCAGAACGATTGAGTATGATGAAGTGCATAATTTCTCTTTCTTGGTTGGACATTTTGAGACGGGCGATTACTTCAAATAGTTCATCTTCATTTGCAATGAGAGAAGCTAACAATGTTGCAGGATTGTGTGATGAAGGTCCATCTTTGGCGAAGATTTTTTGATGAGCAGACGTAAATTCTGTCAAGTCCACTGGATCACTTGTGAAACCCATGAAAGGGGCAATTTGACACTCATGAAAGATCATTCGTATCACCGAATCACAGTTTCTTAAACACAAAATTTTCTTCATTTCAGACCAAATACGTTCACCACTTATACTTTTGAGTCCATGTCTATTATCTTTGATAGCTTTGATTGTGTCATCATCATGATGAGAGTGTGATCCGTATCTTACGTAGAATCTAAAGTATCGAAATATTCTCAAATAATCTTCGATGATCCTTTCATTGGGATTACCAACAAATTTAATCGATTTGACAGCTAAATCTTCAGCTCCATTGAAATAATCTATCAAATTTCCTTTGAGGTCCAAAAACATTGCATTTATAGTCAGGTCTCTCCTAGATGCATCTGTTAATAAAATGATTATAAAATTTACCAAATAAATTATCTACCAACAACTTACCCAACATCCAATCAGTTATAAATTCAACTTCAGCATGTCTACCATCAGTCTTTTTGTCGATTCTTAAAGTTGTTATTTCATACTGCATTCTATCGTTAATCCTCGCAGTTATAGTACCATGCATTATTCCAGCTTTAGTTGTTATCATTCGAATTTGATCAGGATGAGCGCTGAAAAACAAAGCATTATCAATCAAGTCATATACACAATGAACAGTGATAATTACCTTAAAACTTGCTCCATTTGAACAGGTGTTGCAGTTGTAGCAAAATCAATATCAGAAGGCATTACACCGGTAAGTAAATCTCTAACAGCACCACCAGCCATTCTGATCTCAAATCCTGATTTGGTGAAAATGTTGTCGAGAAATTCTATTTCAGGTGTTTTTTTGATTTCATTAAATTTTTCATATATTTTAGGCATTTTTTCAGCCAATGGTGTAATAACCAATCGACCAGTCATGGCTCTTGCTAATTGATTGGAATGAGAGGAGTATTTAGCTACTAACTTGGTTGAAATAAGTTGGCAAAGCAATCGCATACTGCATATGATCATATGTTCAGCCGACACTTGCTCGTTGCACTCATTCCTCGTGACAGATGGCTCTGACTCTCTTCATGTTGAAAACATGTGTGGTATTTTGGTTTCGATAATTCACGTTGACGACAAAGATTTACCTCAAAATGATCTTTTACTTAAACTATGTAAACGTAGAGGACCTGATTATCAATCCTTTCATTCGATACAATTGGAAAATCATACAATCACATTCTACTCATCAGTTCTTTTCATAAGAGGTGACAAAATCACTCCTCAACCTGTAATGTTACCTGATGGATCTTTGTTAATGTTTAATGGAGAAATTTTTGACATAATTGATGATTCATCAAGAACAAAACTTTCTGGTGATTTAAGTGACACTCAACTACTGACTCAACTTTTTTCCGATGAGAAACATCAATTTCCTCAACTATTGACTCAAATTCATGGACCATATTCATTTGTTTACTATGATAATGATTCGCTCAAACTTTACTTTGGACGTGATATCATTGGTAGAAGGAGTTTATGTCGATTTGTCTCATCTGATTATCGTTCAATTGTTATTTGCTCCAATGCCGCTTCATACGAGGAATGGGAAGAATTAACGCCAGGAATTCATTGTTTAGATTTAACAACAACAACTGAATCACTTCATCCTTCATTCTTTCCTTGGAGTCATTCAGTCAGCGGTGAAGAATTACCAGCAACAAATGGTAATACTCTCGTCTTAAGTCCAATTATAAACTATCAACCATCACTGACTACAATTCAAAGTATGGATGAAGCAGTTCAAGTATTTCTGAAAGTTCTTTCATCTTCGATTAAAGATCGTGTCTGCCTACGTCGTAAGGACGTTTCCTTGGGGATTCTATTTTCTGGTGGAATCGATTCAACTATAATAACAGCACTGGCACATAAATTTGTTCCAATTGATCAATCGATAGATCTATTAAACGTTGCCTTTAAAAGCGATGCACATGATCGTCTTACTGCCATCAAATCTTATCAAGCACTAATTAAATTGTGTCCTGGGAGAAAGTTTAACCTGTGTCTAATTAATCCAACTAAAGATCAATTGGAAAGAATACGTCAACAAACAATTCGTTTCCTCATTTATCCTAATCAAACTGTTCTTGATGATAGTGTTGGATGTGCACTTTGGTTCGCATGTTCTGGTAAAGGTTTGCTGTTCAGTGAAACTAATGAAATCATCCAACATCAATCTGATGCAACCGTCTTATTACATGGTCTTGGTGCAGATGAACAATTGGCTGGTTACTCGAGACATCGTGGTATATTTCACAATTCAAGTAGAAACATACAACAATTACAAAAAGAACTTCAAATGGATATCGATCGATTACACAGTAGAAATTTAGGTCGTGATGATAGAATCGTCAGTGATCATGGAAAAGAAGTGCGATTTCCTTTTTTGGATGAAAAAGTCGTCCAATTTTTGAATTGTCTACCGATATCATTCAAGTGCAATTTGGAAGAACCAAAAGGACACGGTGATAAAAAATTGTTGAGAAAACTTGCTGAATTCATTGGATTAGGAGAAATATCTCACTTGGAAAAGCGTGCTATGCAATTTGGGTCTCGAATTGCCAAATTAGAACAGAACAAAGAGACTGCTTCCATGAAATGTTCTCGGCTTCATTTCAAACCAGAGTAATTCCAACAGAATCAAGTTAAATAAAGTATCGTAATTAATTTATGCTGTAATTGTCATGTGAAATAAATTTTGAACATTTCATTCAATGAAAGAACTGGAAGGACTCAAAGAAAGAATATAAGATGATGAGTAATTTATTAAACCAATTGATAATTTGATACAAAAAACTGACGTTTGACAAAATCATCAGTCGTAATTTGTTACACTCTAACGAAAGTCAACGAAATTGGCCTGTCGATTCAAGAACAATACCTTGAGTTGTTATCCAAAAAGTTCTGACGATGTAGTTCTGTAGAAGATCGCAAAATATGAAGCCGCAAATGTATTGATGGAGAAGAAGAAGAAGAAGAAAAAGATAAAGATAAAGAAGAAGAAGAAAAAGAAGAAAGAAAAAAATTAACAATAGCAAAGTACAAGTTGACAAGCTTTGTTGTTAAAATAACTTATTTTGTAGTATATCAAAAGGTATTCGTCGAAGTCCAAGTTTAATATGAATGATATTACGTGTGTGCTCGTCCAGGTTGTGAAGATTATGAACACGCATCATCATCATCATCATCATCATCATCAAGTGACAATCATCATCACTGAAGAAGAAGAAAAAAAATGAATAAAACAATCATAGGTCAATCAAATTGATCATTCAAAATTCAAAGTACAAAGGTATTATCTATCTCCAGTCAAGTAAGTTGAAATATATGGATTGTATGATAATAAGTTTGTTTTACAAAATAAATTGACATCAATTAAAGTTTATCTTTTTTTGGTTGATTTGGTTTTTAGTTTAGTTAAAGATAATGATTTAACCTGATAAATCATTATCATCGAAAAGTGTTTGCTCGTATATCTCAGCACGAACAGTTTTTCCACCAAAAAATCGACCATTGAGTGCAGTACGTGCGGCGATAGCTTCAGAAGGTGATGAAAATTCAACAAAAATTTTTACGATTACTTCGGCATCAATATCTTCAGATTGACGTTCTTGATAAATGATAACACGATTGACTAAACCATATTTTCCACATTCTTCAGTAACTTCAGCTTCAAGTTCATCATCAATATCATTTACATCAACCATATTACGCAAGACAATTACTTTGGATTCATTTTTCCTCATTAATTTTTGCATTAGCATGTGTCTAGCATTAGAACCTTTGATAACGACATTTTCTTGTTGTTGCAAAGATTGATGTTCCATGTCGATCGAAGAGTGTGCATCATTGTCACCAACACCACCAGCACCAGTACTAGTTTTGCTAGTTTGTCCACTATTAGTACCTAAATTGGATGAAATGAGAGAAGCAGCAAGGGCAGCTTGTGCAACTGCACTATTGACACCTGAGTTATTTAAAGAAGAATTAACATGTACACTGCTAGTAGTTGTAGTAGTATTAAGGGTATTGAGGGTAGAACAATTGGCTCCCATAGCCATTGATGTTGTATCCATTGAGTTGACAGGTGTACTTGAACAAGTAGTAGTAGAAGTTGTTGTAGAACCAACAGAATTTGATGATGTAAGAAGAAGACTGCTATTGCTACTTTGTCCAATTGTTGTTGACAAAGTTGAACCATGTCCATTGTTGTTCATGTGGATGACAGTGGTTACAGCAGAAGCAGGAATAGCAATAGAAGAAGGAGAATGAGAAGAAAAAGAAGAAGAAATAATGGAAGAAGAAGAAGAAACAGAACAAGATGAAGATGTATTATTATTATTAGTTGTAGAAGATGAATTTGTTGCTTCCATTGCTTGAATTTTAGCAGTGGCAGCAGCAGCTGCAATAGCAGCAGCTGTAGGTAATTGAGTAGTGTTTGTAATACCAGTTATGGCATGATTTGTGATGGTGGGTGATGCAACATCGAGACAATTTGGTGGTGTAATTGCTCGACCTACACGTAAAAAATGTCCTCCAATTTCAAATAAATTCATAGAAGTAATTGCGTCAACTGCCGCTTGTTCTTTTTCATACTCAATAAATCCGTAGCCTTTGTGCTTACCATTTGTAGCAGCCAACTTACATGATTTGATTGGACCAAATGCTTCAAAAACTGTCTTGATATCTTCTTCAGCTAAATCAGGATGAATTGATGCAACATAAACACGATTAAAATTTTTAGCTTCTTGTGTTATTTGTTCTATTATTGGTGCAGCTTGTGGCATATTTGATGGTCGACCAACTTTTATATTTCTACCACCGATCATGATACCATTCATTTGATCTAAAGCTAATTGTGCTGCTTCAGGTAATTCATATTCAACAAAAGCAAATCCTTTATGTTTTTGTGTCTGTGAATCCCAGCTCATGTTAATTGACTTGATAGGACCAAATGGTAAGAAAGCTGTACGAATAGTATCTTCTTTTAATTCAAATGATATTGAACCAACATATACACGACACATAAGTACTAATGCTTGATGTCTTTGAAGTGACTTTTGTTGTTGTTGTTGATGTGCTTGTGTTTGCTTAACCAAGACACTTTTTATACTTTGCTCCATGGCATATTTTTTGGCTCGTGTTACACATTCTTGTTGTTCAGATGTTAATTTAATTAGTCCTGCTTGGATAGCTGATGCTCTTAGTGCACCTGGACCAGCAAGTAATGTACCAGTTTGTTGAATACCAAGTCGATTATTAGGGTCACACGATATTGAATCCATTTTGGGAAAGAGACAATCAGATCATCCAACAGCTGAAATAGAGCAGCATTGGCGACAATAGATGTCACCACTGTAGATTTATATTTTTTTCTTCTCTTTTTTTTTTCTTTTGATACTTTGACAAAGTTACACACACACGCACACAAACAGATACTGTTCAACAGGATACACTGTTGTTACAGCTTTCCATTTCTTGTGGAAGAGAAAAATGTTTCTCCTTTCGTGATGAAAGTGAGTGTGGTGTGCACAACCTAGAGAACCTAGAGAATATACAGAGGGGAAATAATATCGTTACTCTGTGTTGCGACCAACTCGATGATAACTTGAAACAACATATTGTAATGTTCAACCAACTTGATATTACAAGAATCGCATGAATCAAATTACCATTAGAACGCACGATGAGAATCAAATTGGAAGTAAAACGAAAATCTACTCGATTTTCATTTTCTTACATTTTTCCTCCATCAAAAAACCAATTTAACGATGGTAAAATCTTTTTTATTTCTCATCCTGGACTAACAAAGATGTGAAGCGAAAGAGAAAGAGGTAAAGATATCAATTGACAATTGGAGTCAAATGTTTTTTTCATATAAAAATTAATTCTCAACATGATATCATGTTCAATGTAAGCGAAAACATTGAAGGGAAAAAGGAAAACTTGTATCTTCTCGTGCTGATTCGATTTCACAATTTGTCGTTATTTCTTTGCCGTAAGATGGTTAAAATATTTGACTCTGCAAAATTGATAGAAACAACCACTTGATGTGTGAGAATTGAGTGTGAATAGGGACTGAGAGATGATTATGTAATGTATTATGATCTTCACACAGCAACAGAGTATTTTGTCTGGTTGTGTGAAGTTACAATTGCAGTTGAATCAACTGTAGGATGAGTTCTTCTTCATCTTCGACCACAATGAGTCTTGTCACTATTTAATTCCCGTTGTAATGGATGAATGTGTCATGTCACTCCATCAACTTGTTCATATAATTGGAAAGTGCTTTTTAAATTTTCCACTTAATCACCGGTTGTGCAAGATGTCAAGTTGACTGACACTACATGGCCGAATGGCTTTGGCAAAAGGCATAACTGACAAAAAAGTTCATCCGATGATGTAATAGACAAATAAACGTGTAAAGAAGTACATGTGTCTGTGCGAGTGTGTATGTGTGATCTCGTGGTCAATTGATGTAACAAAAATTGTATCAAGATGAGTTGATTGATTTACCTTTTTGCACTTTAGAAAGACTTTCCATCATGTTGAAGATACAATGTACAAGTGTACCTGCCTTTGTTACTACTCTAGTCAATTGAGTAGAGATGAATCAACTGTCATTTCATGTCTCTCTGTACTTTACCAGGTACAAGCGATGAGTACTCGAACCCGACAAATTGTAGACAAATTGATTGGTGCTCTTGAAATTTATTTCTTCTTCATCATCATCATCATCTTTAGCTCGTTTATCACAATTTTTTCTTTAACCTCATATATGGTCATTGAATGAATGTTTCACATGGAGGATGAGCCATTCGTTAAACAAACTCGTCTGCTGTTAAAGATACTGATGAATTGTTAAAGGCGGATCTGACCAACGGTTAAGATCAAAGTCAATGACAAAGGTCAATGTTCATCTTCTTGTGTATAGATCTTTTTGTTCTTCATGTTACAGAGAGATAGAAATAATTCATCATCAAAGACAAAACGACTTGTTGACGCAAGGAGAAAGAAGAAAAAATTCTCTTGAAGTCTGAATTCTTGGATTAAAGTACAATCAATTGACGCAACTCGAATCTAAAAAGAAACGAAGACAATACACGTATAAAACGGTAAAAGTGTGTATAACATTAATAATTTTTCATATGCCATTGTACATGATGATGATAATGATGACGACGATGACGATTTTAACTGTGTACTCAATCAATGAACAAATTATCAATGGACCAAGTGTATTCAACACAAAAAAAAGAAGGATGCATTTTCAATGGTAAATTATCATCATCAAGTGTACATGTAAAACAGCAAAACGACTGTAACCTTCATTTCATCCTAAAGTGTCAATCACAAAAACACACATACACAGTACCAGTCTGTTATTGAAGATTCAACATGATGTTGATGATGATGATGATCGTTGGTAGGATCGGTTGATTCTTTCCATTGGTGAACAAGTCAAGGGAAAGAAGAAAAAACACCGGGAGACGCCCTTTTTTTCTGTTGAAAAAAAATGTGTCCATGTTTTACAAATCTTCATTATTTACCATGAGAAAACAGACCAGTGGTGATAATTTTTCGAGAATATCTGGCAAATGATAATTTAGTACATCAAATTGCCATAGAAAATGTAAAATACACGACCATAATCTAAATGGCTGATTTGGCACACGTGTCATCTAACAGCCGTATGAAAGCATGAATTCCAGACAGACGAAAAAAAACCTTGCGTGTCATCAATTGTACAAGTATGCTTAAACATTCGAGTTGAGTATGTCTGTGAACTCAGAACTCGACAGGTGCTTTACTTAATAACACAGTGCATCATATACCATGGTTCAAAAGAAGATAAAGATTTGTCTTTCCTCTGCTGTCACTGTTGAAGGTAGCGGATTATCCAATCTCACCAGTCAGTGCTACGCCCTCTTTGCCTCTGGAGAATAAAAGGCGTCCATCTTTACTGTGCATCGTCACTCGTCCCTCGTACTCCTCTCTCGTTGTACACCTCGCTACTTGTTTTTTCTTGCTCTCTTTCACTTTCAATCGCCCTCGATCAACCACCTGTAATCATCACCATGACTGACCTTGCCATTGGAAAATTCAAACTTACCAAATCTGACAACTTCGAAGAGTTCCTTAAGGCTCTTGGTCTTGGCATCTTAACGCGAAAAGTAAGTATTGTACATTCATCTTCATTCATCACGATCATTATTATCCTTTCAAATTACTCCTCGTTATCCTCATGTTAATGATGGTAATAGCGGTTAACACCTCACTAAATATTATTCATACTAATACATAATCCTTTTTTCCCTCTACCTCGATTATCATAAAACTGGACATCGATTATCACCTTAACTACTACTACTAATTATCCTTACACATGGTCATACCTTGCTATGTAAATGACTACACAATTGTACAGGCTGCAGTTCTCTCTAAACCTGAATTAGTAATTAGCAAAGATGGTGACAAATACAATGTGAAAACTGTTGCATTGAAGAGTTCTGAAATTACTTTCACTCCTGGAGTTGAATTTGAAGAAACTCGTCAAGATGATGTCAAAGTTAAATCATTGATCGAACAAGAAGGTGCAAACAAATGGGTTCAAACCCAAACTCCAATCGATGCTGATAAAGCTGACAAAGTTGTCAAGATTGTTCGAGAATTCGAAGATAATGGTGTCAAAGTCACTGCCACTGTTTCTGGTGTTACCAGTGAACGATACTACGAGAGGCAAAAGTAATCTACTTTCAAAGTAATTATGACATTTTAACAAACATTTCCACTCATCAATGAATTGGATTTTTTTTCCTTTGGACTAACTGATCAAACAAAACATTCAAACAAATTAATGCCAACAATCAAATTCTTCCACATCTGAGTGTGTTTCATCGCCACTAAAATGCAAAACAACACCACCACCAACAACAAAAGCAACAAAAATACCCTTGAAGGATCAAGTTTTTTTTATGTGAGGTAATAAATAACATCAGTTATTACAATACACCCAACGAACACAACACTTTTCTGTGCATCTCTGATGTGTCGATCAATTCAGTAAAGTCCATTTTATTATAAAAAAAATATTCAAGTTTCCTTTGTGTCCACCTTGAGATTTGATCATTGTTGTCCACTGCGTTGTCGTCGTCATCTTCGCTGTTAAATTGATTGGTTGATGGTAACTGGTGAAGAATTCCTGTGTGTGTGTGTTGTCTTGTCCTCCAAAATGTGCAAGTGTGTAAGAGTGTGAGAGTATGTGTTGACTTTACCTCAATCAACCCTTGAAGACAATGGCGACGAGTTGATTTGAGATGTGAGACCAGTTGCACCAGTCAATTGGATAATTTTAAAGGTAAACATCATCAATACAATTGTCCTGCCTGTTACTACTACCTGTACTCCCTCTACTACCTCTACTACCTCTACCACCATTACCTTTATTACTAATTCCACCTTTGAGTAGCATTTACCTTGCAACCTACAAGTATAATTCTTTCATGACAAATCAAATCGATTTACAAGGTGACTAAAAGACTTAATTGTCGTCATAATTTTCAAAATCATTTTACGCGCCTGACAAATTTGACCAGATTTGACCTGTTGACTATTACTAGTTGACTGTTGATACATCAACATGGCCACTTTATTTACAATGCATAAAGCGTGAAATGTTGTTTGAGTGTTGAAGTGATAAAAGTATATTTCTATCTAATACTTGTGTCTGTCTGTCTGTTTGTCTGTTCATATGAATTGAGTGTGTGTCAGTGTGGATAATTGTAATGATTGATTTTCATATAACTAATTGCATTTTCACACTTGCATTTGATCAAGTCATGACAAATTTGAGGATAATTTGTATAAATGAACTGGTGTCAACTTGTGTCAAATGAAATGAACCGTGAGAAAAATTAAATTGTTACCTACTGTTACAACGGTCAAAGATGATTGTTGCTCAAGACAGTTTGTTTTTTTATATCCATCCATCTTGACTTTCAATTGTACTTGATTGTTGAAGAAAAAGATGAAGGAAAAAGACAGAATAGATTTTTTTTGTTGTTGCTTACTTTCATCACCAATTTGATCACCAAACTTGGTCAATTGTTTGTCTGTTGATTGTTGTTGCTGTTTGTTGGTTGACCTTTTCATTCATCTTTTACCTTTGGGGTTAACAAACAAACAAATTTAAACCAAAATCATGATAATAATAGTGAAAATGAAAATTATAAAATTGTTTAAAAAAGTTTACATCATAATTTGTAGATGTAGAGCAATGTTCACTGTTGACTGTTGAATTGTTAAATAGTTCTTGTTGTTTACATTTTTCAACGATTTACCTTAATTTATTTGTATGAGTGTAAAGTTAAAATTTGTAATATCTTTATCACATGCAAATATTATATTATACATTTTTTCTTTGTGTGTATCAGTTGAATTGAATCAACTTTTTACCTTGTGTGATGAATGATCATTGTCAAAGGTCAAACCAATGGACAATAGAAAATGACATTACAACACAGTCAGTTGAATTAATGGTACAAATAATAGAATTTATTGTATTCACATTCTTTTCACTTGTAGATGAGGAAAGAAACAAATGATATTCAGGTCAATTCATCATCATCATCATCATCATCATCATCATCATCAGGTCATCATCATGTGCAAAGTCTAGGACTTGACCAGTGTCATCCGGTTTAACTGGTAATTGTGGAAAGAAAAATTGACAATTGAACAAAAGTAAAGTGAAATCGTCACTTTCTGTAAAAAAGATACACACATACAAATGTCATTGTTTGAATAAGGACAATGTTTGTTCATCTACTCGACTTGTATGAATGTATATGTATGTTTATGTGTGTCTGTGTGTTCATTTATCTGTGTGTATGTCGTATTCTTGTGTGATTATCTTTGGAGGATGAACGTTTTCTCTTTAAAACATCATTGGTTCATCGAAAAAAGAATCAGTAAAAAAAGAATCTAAACTACTGAAACCAGGACCATTTGGAATAGAACTTCGAGGTGTCGAAATTCGCTTACGAGGTGATGATTGAGATGGTGTTATGAAGAAATTTGATAAATCAGTAAATGAATTACTCTTTGATAGTGATGATGATGATGATGGACCAGTTACAGGACGATGTTGAGACTCTTCATGTCTATGCGATGGATGATTACATTTTACATGGTTTGATGATGATGATGATGATGATGATGATGATGTAGATGAACCAGAAAATCCCATTGGTTCATTAGGTTCTGCTGGACCATCAAAATTAAAATCAGGACCATCAGGACCAAACTCACCAAATTCATCTGCTGATGAACTTGATGAATATGGATCATAATTATTGTGAACAAAACCATTAGGTGTACTTGCATGTGGTGCAAATGATTGATGATGATGAGGAGTATGAAGATGAGGTGGGGGTGGAGGTGGTGGAGGTAAAATAGGACCTGGACCAGGACCAGGGAAACCTTTTGGTGGCATTGGATGACCAACATTACCACCACCATTGTGTCCTTGATGATGATTGCCACCATGGTTAGAATTATCATGTCCACCATCTTGATTTCCATCACTGTACCGTCTATTAGTTGACATTCTCACTTCAGTAACTTCCATATAATTATTTGGTGCATTAGGATCACGAAAAGTATACTTTAGTTTAGAACCAAATGGTTTACCTTCAGAATTTTCTTCACCAACACGTTGTTTGATAAATTGAGCACGTGGATCATTAGCTGGATTAGGTACATGCGAAGGTAATTGAACATTATCAATATCATGATTAACATTAGATGTTACTGGATGAGATGGTTGTGAATCGGCCGGTTGATTAGATGATGCTGGAGGTAAATCACCCCAATTTGGCGAATTAACATGGGTGAAAAATCTTCGCTCTTGGTTACCCTGATCAGAATTATGATTATAATTACTGTTATGATTATTATGATTATTATTATTATTATTGTTGTTGTTGTTATGGTTACTTTGATCGTTATTGTTGTTGTTGTTGTCAGGATTGGCATTACCATTGTGATGATAATTGGAACTTCCTCTGTTTTCCACATGACCAACTGGAGAATTGGCTTGTTGATGATGGTTCATTGGACCAATTGAATCAATTGGTCTTTGTGTATTCATTCTATTACTTCCGGTGTAGAATGGACCATCATCGATGTTGGGAACATTATTGTGTCCAATTCGACGATCATTGTTAAATCTATTACCCATGTGAATAGTTGTTCGAGCTCTTCCTGTGGCCCCTTGTTGATTAAGTTGATTTGGTTGTTGTTGATGTTGTTGATGTTGTGAATTATGATAGTTACTGTTGTCATTGGGTCGATGGTCAACTCTTACACCAAATCCACTTCCATCAGCTCTTTGGTTATTTTGATAACTTGATGCTCGCTTGAAAAACGACTTGTCATCGTCAAAGTTAAAATTGAAATTAGGCCCGTCAAATTCATCATTCAGATAAATTGCTTGACTTTTTTTACCCGTTGACAGAACCAAACAAATGATGACAATTGCCAAATTTAACTTGTTCATTTTAAATTGAAGATGAACTCCTTTTACAAAATGATTTATTGGGCTGAGAAAAGATGTTGTTTTTTCTTCTTTTTCTTCTTTTCGTTAGTACTTTACGTCTATGGTGTAATCTTGAAAGTTAAAAATTGTTAAATTCAAATGTAAATCATACAGTTAAAAGTTCAAATTGCATAAATGACAAATGAAATTTTTTGCCCTGTACAACATGGAAAGTTGATTTGGTTGAAGTCACGTTGTGATTGTTGTTATTGTTGTCTTTGTTGTCGTTGTTGTTGTAAGTTGATAAAATTGTTGTTGCAAGTTTTCTCCTTGACGAGGTAAAAGCAAGTGAACTACTTTATTTACGGACACTTTGTTACCTTAGAGTTAATATTTGAAATCTCCGCCTTGTTCTGCGCACTGATGAAAAGTTTGTTTTACTTTAGGTTTACCTGATGTTGATGTTGATGATAATGAAGATTGAAAAAACTTGGTTAACATTTAACTTGGTAAAAAGGTGCCAGTTGTTGATTCTAGGTAAATTTCATCAGTCTCAAGTAAATCCAAGTAATCCTTGGAGTCATGATTCGCCGTTGACTTGGCATTGTTACTTGATATTGTTGTTGTTGTTGTTGTTATTGTTGTTCTTGTAGTTGAGTATATTTTACTCTTTACTCTGTTGAGGAAAAAAAGTATACTTTATGTTTTACATGTCGATAATTTGACTGAGTGACTAAGGACGTATTTCGTGAAGGGACAAACCGATTAATGTGACAATTTAGAAAGCACTCTTTTCCGGCCTTTTGATCGCTGCCACTTGATCATTTGACAATGCTCAGTGTGAGGAAAATTATCTTGCTTGAGCTTACTTTACCATAATAAATTATTACCTTATCGTTATACTTGGTAAACCATGCGATCGATCTTGCACGAGCTTACATCAACTTCACTTAATGTTACTTAATTGCTCCAAAGCAAAGAATAACAATTGTTATCTGAGAAATTTTCGCTCATTAATGACCAATAATGTGAAGATACAATTATACAATTACAATAATGTTGAGTTTGCAATCATTTGAATTTGATTGAAAATCAAATATCAAAAGCCAATGACTCATTGAATTTGATGGAAAACAATTGCATCATTTGCTTTGCACTTTCAACATGATTAACATTACCATCATCATCATCATCATCGACGTCATCTTCATCGTTGCCTTTGTTGTTGTCGGTGTTTTCTTTTTCGTCTTTGTTGATGACAACAACAACAACAACAACAATGACAAAGACATCATCATCTAAAGGGCAGCGTGCAAATGGTCCATCTAAAGATTGGTTGATAGATTAAGATGAATGACAAAAAAATAGTCTATAATTTACCCTTCACAGATGATTCGTCACCAATGAACCAAATTGATCAAATTATATTGCAAATAATACCACTTGACTTGAAAGTGTACATGAGGATAAAAAAATATATATACATACATGAAGTAGCACACGAAGACCAATACATTTTGACCGACAGTTTATTTGCCTGTGATGGTTGTCCTCTTGAAATGTAATTAACAAACTAATGATTATTGCTGTGAGAAGAAATCGATTTACAAATACTGTGTATGTCTGTTGTATGTTACTTACGTTCAATCAGTCAAACGATTTTCAATGAAACCAATTTACTTCTTGATACTTTTTGACAGTTGTGTTGAGGTTAATTTACTGCTAATGATTCACTTTGATGCAGCCCAACAATTCAAATCACACTCACACACATTTTTCCTCTTAACATTTGATTTGATGCATTTCACAAGTAAAAAAAGTCCATTCGGTGTATGTCTGTCTGTCTTTTTGATAAACAACCTATCGTCGACAGGTAAGTAGAGTAATTTGATACACAATTCAACCAAGATAATTGACATCTTTGCTTCAATTTAACAATCAACTTATTGCATGTTACCTTGACCACGCCAACCAGACATTACAAATGCAAATAACAAAATTAACACTGACATTTTGAAATGCTTCAAACTGTTAATTTGTAAATTGTATAATTTGATAACTTGATTTACGGTTTAAATTGTCATTGTAGATTGTTTTTAAACCGATCACTTTTTTTTATCGTCTGACTTCCATGTGCTTTTTTTACGTCTATTGTTCTGATTGACATTTCAATTTTAATTGTTAAAATTTCATAAGTCAATTAAATGTTTAATATTAATATTCGATTGACTAAGATCATTATCTTTTACTTAATTATTCTAGTATAAATCGATTGTTGCCAAGAATATGAGGATCTCACCTTACACTGAAGACGATACTTGTTGACGATTCCGCGCAATCGCAAAACGGTCCATTAACTTTGCACTTGTTAAGTCAAAGACAGCGGTGTCCAGAGAAAAACGTGCCATCTTGTTAGACGATACTTCTTTTCACTTTCCTCACTTACTAAGTATCGTCACCGTTGTTGCTACCGTTACCACCTTGATTGTCAACAAATATGCCTCCTCTTAGTCGGTCAAAGGAAAGAAAAGCTCAAAATGAAAACTCAGAAGATGATGATTATTCCAACAGTAATGGTACTGGATCACAAGATTCTTATGATTCCGATCAGGGTCCCAGCTACAAACGATCCATCCGTAAACAGACGGGTTATTGTGAAATCTCCAAAAATAAAAAACGATTCTTCGACAACATTCTCGGACACTGGGATGGAAAATCTATTGATAAACCTCGTGTAAATTTGATTCCTTACAGCAAAAAAGGCAGATATGGTCATCCTATTTTAATAAACGATGACTTTTTTGCATCAGGTGGTTGGTTAGATGATCACGGACGCCATTATCAAACATTCTCTGAACCTATCTCTGAAACAATCAATGGTATACGACCTGACAGTAAATACTATGGTGATAAAGATTTTTATCGATGGTATTTTGTTCATTTTACTGATGTTGATCAACCTGATCTTGCCGATTGGGATCAATGGATACGCTATGATACTATCTACAAAGCAAAAGATCTGGTGGAACAATATTACACAAATGGTGTAGACGATTACACCGATTCTTGGGAAGCCAGAGCTAATTATGCACCACGAAGTCCAGGCAAGACTGCTACGCCCAAACGTCGTCGAAGATCTCGTCGAATTTCCAAATGAAACATTTTATCCAAACAAACATCCCAAATTCATTAAATTAATTGAATTGCCACATTTCAATTTGATCCAAATTGAATGGTTCATTGCGATCCTTTCGATCAATTTTTTTCATTATTTCTCTTGAAACATATTTACTTAATAACTATGTATATTTGTTTCTTATGATGACAATAAATTAACTTTGACAAAACAATAATGATAAGATCTATCATGACTATCTCAACAACAAGTGATCAAATGATCAAATGAACAAATGAAAATTTTTACTTTCCACTTGAAATATACGTCAATAACGGTAGATGATGATTGGATGACTGAAGATGATAACTGATGATGATGATAATGATAATGCAGGTAGTTGACCAATACAATTTGATTGAGGCAAGTTGTATGTTGTTAGAAATGTCATTTGAATAACCTGCATTGATGTAAATTTTTTAAACAAAACAAATGAATGATTTTGTACCCGGTTAGTTGGATGAATCTTATTGGATCAACATGATCATGATGGTACCACTTTACTTATTTTACTTTTGATTCTTTACACTTGCGAAGATTGATATAAAAGTATGAGTATGAAATAACTTTTGTCAATACCAGTTGATTAATCTAATTGGATATAGTTTGTTGTCATTGGTTACACCGTTATATATATATATATATAAATATATTTTCAGTTGACAATATGCTTAAAATAACATCTTTATTTTGTTTGATGACAATTACCCTTGCCATCGAAGGTGTCATCAATCCAGTGTCAACAGATGAATTAGATGCTGCACTTCGATCTAAAATCGATCAATTAGCTGCTGATTTAGAAGATTTAGTTGAATTACTCAACAAAGATTTGGATGGTAAACTATTTTATCGACCTGATTCACGATTAGAACCAACAAGCAATGCACTCGAAGATTTAGTTCTAGAACTAGATGAACTCGATGAAGACGATCGTGATGATGAAGATGTGAAGTTGAAATAATTGAAATAACTGAAGTTGAACCTGATGAAGAAGAAACATCATCTGATGTCGATGTTGAAGAAATAATTGAAGAAGAAGAAGAATCTGATGATGCTAATAATGCTTTAGCTCCTCTTGTTGATGAAATTACTGGTCGAAATGTCAACACCGTTAACAACACCATTCATGACTCTAAAACACGAAAAGCTGGTTCTAAGAAAACTCACTTGAAAGCTTCAAGTTCTAAAAAACATAAACTATCAGCGAAGAATAAAAAATCACATAAAAAGCAACTTTCAAGTAAAGATAAAAAAAAGAAGGACAAAAAAACTAAACTGTCAACAAAAACAAGAAAAATCATCAAGAAAACTAAATTGTCACCTAAACGTAAAAGTGGTAAAAAGACTAAACTTTCCGCTAAAGATCAATTGAAAGAAACGACCAAAGCTATGAAAAAATTAAGTACTAAAGATGCTACAAGTATTTGTTCATCATTGACTAAATCATCGGTTAAATCAATTAAAGGTACATCACTTCGTGGTCTCGATGGTGAACAACCAGCTAAACCTAATGTTGCATCAACTATCCAACAATTGACCGATGCATTCAATAAATTGCAATCAGCTATTGTACAAGCAAGTCGAGGATCTAATTTGGTCACCCCAACATCATCATCATCCGGATCATCTGTTCAGGATCATCTGGTGCCGGTGAACTCGGTCCAAGTGTCGGTGGTGGTGATCAATCGACCATTTCACCACAAGTTGCATCAAATATTGCCAATGTTCTTCATCGAATGGCTGCTGTTACCGCATCGACAACATCTAATCCACTCGATCCAATTGTCAAAGCAGCCATCAGTGTCCAAGGACAAGCTGCAAATGCACTTCGTGGTATTTTACCATCTCAACGAGTCTAATTATTAACAAATATGACAACATGACAACAACAATTACAAATTAATTGACACATGACAATCATGTTTGATTTTTTGTCTTTAATTTTCAATCATGTTGATGAAGATTAAAAAATATAATACAATTTTTATTATAATTAATTACTGATAATATTTAAACTCTTAAAATACATTCTGTTTTACCCTAGACAATCCTAATTTAGCTAAAAAATTGTCTTGATTGTCTTCATATATAATTGGCTGATGATTATTATGGGAAATGGATAAATCTAATGGTTCATCTGAATCAGTGTATTCAATTGTTTCAGTTGATATTCTACGAATTCTTGATTTTTGTGTTAAACATGATTTCATGTGACGAGTTAAGTTGAATTTACTACTGGTTGTATATTCATTTGAACATAAATTACATGAATAACGAATTGTATTAGGATCATGATTTTTCATGTGTCTACTGTATGATGCAAATATAACAAATTCGAGGTCGCATTTCGAACAAATGAGTTTACCTTTATGTGATGATATACGATGTGATATCATTTGATGTTTCGTAGTAAATTCTATACACAACAAATTATTTTACACTTATTATGTAATGATGATTTATGTCGACGGAGATTTGATGTACGATCTGATTTATAGTCGCATTCATCACAGTAGTATACTTTGTCTTCTCTTTTTGATACGTCCATGCTGATGATGATAAATGTGTGTGTGTGTGTTGATTGGTGATGGGTGATCAGTGGAAGGAGATTGAAAAGTGAAGATTGAAGATGATGATTGGCAGATGAATCCGAGGTGAGGAGATTAGTGAGGTGAACTGTGAGGTGAGCAAAGTATTTAACAGTTGTCTCGTACCTAAGAAAGGCGACAACTTGTGACCCACCTTTTGATTTTCCTTGTTGCTTTCCACCCCTTGCTGTGAAATGTCACAAAATAACGCA
Organism: Hemileia vastatrix; assembly: GCA_030280995.1. Lineage (NCBI taxonomy): Eukaryota > Fungi > Basidiomycota > Pucciniomycetes > Pucciniales > Zaghouaniaceae > Hemileia > Hemileia vastatrix. The sequence goes on from JASXTE010000065.1 coordinate 68,460, forward strand.
CATTATTACCCGAGGGACCGGGCCGAACACGGGCAACAAACAAACAAACAGTTCGGCAATTGAAGGTTGTTTATTGTTTTGCAAATTTTAATCTGTACGATTATCGAGTTCAATTTGTTAAAAGATACATCGGAACAAGAGTTAATACCCCTTTTCAATCATACCCCTTAAATTATGTGTTGCATCAATCATCCATCACTTGCTCTTGTTGTTGTTCTCTTTCAATTTCGGCTTTAGCTCGTTCGTAGGCTCGACGATGTCCTGGAATAGATAGAAATTTACCAATTAATTTTTTAAATTGTCCAGCTGAATATTGATAAACATTCGTTTTATCTCGTTGCATTGCTTCATAATCTTCATCGTACTTAGTCATCATGTGTACACATAATTTACACATTTCAGGACTTAATTTAAATCGTTTAACTGGAGGTACATTTGCTTTTTCTTCTAATTTTTTAACAACAGTTGAATTAGCGTTTGGATTTTCATCAATTTCCATTGAGACAGTTCCATCTTTTTGTCTTTTAGCTTTAAACATTTTATTTGGATCACCAACCAAACCCATGGAAGCTAAATTGTCTGAGACACTCTTTTTGTTATTCCATTGATTTTTCATATCTTCATTAGCAACAACGACATTTTTCTTGAGCAGACGAACTTTTTGTTTAGATAATTTACGTTTACTCTTGAAGTTAACGGTTTTCCTTCGTCTTCGAGAAACACCAGCAGCTCGTCCCATGATTAAATTGTTGGTTGAATGTTCAAAGATGTCCTGACCACGTGTTTACCTACACTAGACTTGACTTGAAGATCAACGACACTAGCGACTTCTGAAGGATACTTCGTTGGATTGCTGAGTAATCTGTGTGTGTGTGTGTGTGTGTGTAAGTGGTGGACTGAACAATTTTTCTTTGTGCACAAGAAGCAGCCAGCTGGTTGGAGTTGGATACTTCGTTTGTCAAACCAAGTCAATACCAACGTTGATTAACAATTAGGGTATTATTTGCAAGAGCCTTTTTACTTCAGTTGCCAAGTCAATCATGCCAGATCGTAGAGCTTCTCATGCTGGTTCATGGTATACAGATGATGCAAATGAATTAGATAGAGAATTGGAACATTGGCTTTCCGTGGCTCGTAATGATAAAAGCAAGTGTCATAGTCCTGCTCGAGCCATAATTGCCCCTCACGCTGGATATCAGTATTGTGGTGCATGTGCTGGATATGCCTATGCTCAAATCAATCCATCAACAACTAAAAGAATTTTCCTCCTTGGACCATCTCATCATGTGAGACTAAATGGATGTGCTCTTTCAACGGCAGACAAGTATTTAACTCCAATTGGTGACTTAATCATTGATCAAGCTATATATAAAGACATCACTTCAAGAGATACTCAAGGTATTTTTGACAAAATGACCATGCAAACGGATGAAAATGAGCATTCAATTGAAATGCTATTGCCTTACGTTGCTAAAGTAATGGAAGGACAACGATTTACGATAGTACCAATCTTAGTAGGTTCAATTGATCCTAAACAAGAAGAAGAATATGGAAAATTTTTATCACCTTACTTGGCTGATCCTGATAATGTATTTGTCATTTCTTCCGACTTTTGTCATTGGGGCTCACGCTTCCGTTATCAACGGTATGATCAAAAATCTGGCCAACGAATTCATCAATACATTGAATCACTTGATCATCAAGGTATGGATGTTATTGAAAAAATAATTCCCAAAGAATTCACTTCTTACCTTGAAGCTTGCTCAAACACTATTTGTGGACGACATCCAATTGGTGTTCTTCTCAATGCTGCTTCACATCTCAAGAAAACTCAAAACGTGTCGATGAGTCTTCGATTTCTCAAATATGCACAATCGAGCCAATGTGTATCCATGCAAGATTCCTCTGTTTCGTATGCTGCTGCTTCCTTGAAAATCGGTGATTAGGCTCAATTATCAAGATTGAATGCAGTAGTCACTTCCGATGTCTCAATAGGAATGTTTGTCTATCCATTTTATCTTTATTTGAAGATTTTCTTCTTCAAAGATATTTTCACTTTCATACTTCAAAGTTCTCATAAATAAATAGAACCAATTGTTTTGTGTTCAATTCGTCTTGGTCTTTTAGTCACTTCATTTTCAACTTCGGACATCAATTTGACTGAGGGCGCCATCAACTTTTGTCATCAGCTGTTGCTCGGTTGCACGTGTGTCATGCTTGACACCGTCGAATAAATTCAAAATCAAGTAGAAGAAACCAACTCGATCATGATGAACAGAATATCTCCACTGGTTATTCCTTGTGTTAAGTTCTCTACTCGAGAATTACCAGTAATTACAGTACCTAAGTATTTGGAAAATACCGTGAGAAAACAAGCCAAAGCAATGGAAAGTGACGTGAGAACAATGATCATGAAAAAAAATCAAGCTGGTGATCGTCGAATCAAAGTTATCGATGTACCACATGATCCTAAGAAGAATCATTATCTTGGTCAAAGCTACCAAAAGAATCGACGTGGACAAATCGATGATTCATTAGTCTCACTGCATTGGAGAAGAGGAATCAAACACGCAAATGAAGAATTAATCTTCAAAGCTTATGCTTACAACAAACATTACATCAGAGATTACAAAGATGACGATGTACCTGATGATATTTTAACAACCAGAACATTTGCTGATCTTGGTTTAAATGATGATCTACGACAAATTTTAACTATCAATGGTATTGTAGAACCTTCCAACATTCAAAGAAAAGCAATACCTGCCATCTTAAGTGGTAGAACAGTTCTTTGTTGTGCTGAAACTGGAACTGGAAAGACCCTCACTTACCTTAGTCCGATATTGCAAATGGTAAATCAAAGGAAAAAATCACAAATGACTTCATCATCGATGAATAGCAAGATTAAAAAGCCACTTGCTTTGATTGTTCTTCCTTCCAGAGAATTAGCTGAACAAATTGCTATTCAAGCAATTTCACTGGCGAATCCTTTGAGTATCGGAGTTGCTTGTATGATTGGTGGTGCACCTAAACCTGAATTGAGTCACACTGGTTATGATATTATCATTACAACTGCTGGTCTTCTACCTAAACACATCAACTCAGTTTATTCATTGCCTCAACTTCGTTATTTAGTCATCGATGAAGCTGATACTCTATTGGATGATTCATTTAACGAAGATATGCAAGAATTAGTCAACTTGGTTGGTACTTCGATTGATGATGGAATTTCAAATTTTCAAGTTGTCTTTGTCTCTGCCACTATGCCAAGAGGAATTGATAAACAATTTCGACAAGAACTTGGAATTCAAGATTATGACTGTATTGTAACTGAAAATTTACATCGAGTTCCTAACAACGTAGAACAAAAATTCATTCGATTGAGTAATGACAATCGAACTGCAGAATTACTGAGAACTCTTCATAATCCTTCAAATACTGACCTACCAACAATGATTTTTACCAATACGACTAGAGCCAGTAATTACATCTATCATTTTCTTATTTCAAATGGAATTCCTTGTTTGAAATTCAATTCATCGCTCAATCCTGAAGAACGAATCAACACTTTCGATGCATTTCAACGAGGTGATTGTGACTTTTTATCCTGCACTGATTTAGCTTCTCGAGGATTAGATACAAAACATGTCAGACATATTATTAATTTTGATTGTCCTAGATGTAGTGCTGATTATTTACATCGTGTAGGTCGAGTTGGTAGACTTTCTAGTGGATCTAAAGTATCTAAAGCGACAACGTTCATCTCTTTCCGACCTAACATACATCTTGTTCAAGAACTAGAATTATCATTGCGATTAGGTATACCTATTGCATCTGTTGATGGAAATGTAAATAAGTTAAAGAAAAATTGGGATATTAATCGTAGTACTAGAAGATTATCTAAAGCCAAAGTACAATAAAATTCACCTCAATCATATAACTTTTGGAAATTAGTTAAAAATCCCTCAACAGCTGATCGAATCGACTTGTCTTTTTCAAGTTGACTACTTGAGCGATTGTTACTTTAACCATGTTTAGTCCAAGAAGTTGGTTGTATTCTAAAATTCGTTTGATTACACCACGGATATCACCTGAATTTGCTATTAAACATAAAAATACTTTGTCTTATTGTTATGTAATTTTCTCTGGACTGGCTTTTGTCACCGTTATGTGGACGAGTCATTCGAAAAGTGATGCATCAAAGAATGCTGCTGCTATGAAAGAAGCTGCTCTTTATGCTGAAATGGCTGGTCAACAAATTACACAGTATCGAACTGGTATAGATGGACATATGATGTCTAAAACTACTAATCGATTGCAAGATTTTGTTAAATTCAAAGAAATGCTTAAAGAAAGAGAAAGATTGAAAGAACGATTAAAAATTGAAGCAGAATTACCTAAAATTGAAGATGGATCATCTTAGTATCTTATTGTTACATTGGTAGAAATTAAATGAATAAATATCAAATCACTTAACTTGTTGTGTATGTTTTCAATGTACTCTGTTTGATGGAGAAATGATGGTTTACGTGTGAATGTGTGTACTTGAGTACATGGACTATAGTTGGATGATCTATTGAAAGTCTTTTCAGCATCGATCTTCGGATCACTTTGTCGAATGATTCAGATGGATATCGTATGATCTTTATCTATTTAACAAATGTCAACTTTGTTAACATGTCTTCTTCAGTAAATGTGAGACCTGAGAATGTACTCGACGAGTACTCTCCTTTCGTGAGTATGTGAAGGATCTTTCAATCTTTCGAACTATTCTCTGATCGATCAACTACCAATGTAAATGTCTACGTGATTCTTTTGAATGATTGACAATTCACATTCTAAAAGAATCGCACGAACTTTCCCTGAACATTGACTTGAAAGACAGAGTTCTTTGATCGTTCTTTCATCGATACCTTTGTTCTGGTCTCTCGGTCAACCTGACGGTCAAGTAGAAACACGTAAATTCTTTTTCACCTTCATGCATAAGCACAAGTAAATCACCATGATTGACAATTTGCTATCTTAACGGAGGAAATGTTTCACTTTTGAAAATTTAACCTTAAACTAATATATCAAAATAATTGAAATGAACCATAGTCATGTTGACCTTTTTTCCCTCGACTTTTACTGACCATCACGATGAAATTCGTGAGAAAAAGTTCACGTAAAAGTAAAGTAAAGTAAAAGAACTACTGTGATTTATTGATTCGAAATGTACACATAAATTTATAATATGTCTGCTTGTGTGTTAACATAAAGTTTCCATCAATAAATGATGAAAATATCTTGAGATTTTTTCTCTTTTTTTGGTACTTTTTGTTACTTTTCACATCATCATCATCATCTTACAGTTGACAGTTTATATGCAACATTTGTCATGACAGTTTCTGAAGTCTGTCGTTAAAGTTTCAATCTATAAATGAAATACTCGATGTTTGAATCTGTATCGGTATCTTTTTGTATCCGTTTGTTTATATACTTCATCTTACACTCAACTAGAAGGAGAAGAAGATGATTATGATTGAACCTTTGTCTTTTTAACCAGTAGATTAATTGACAATAGACAACCGACTGTCATCCATGACAAAGATTCACTTTTTTTCATCTTTACGATGGAAAATTATCCCAATTCCCTTGCACGTGAAATATGATAGTCAATGACAGTTCTTTGTTAAATGCATGAAATCATTTGTATGAATGTATGATGAGATGAAGAAATTTCAATTCTTTGTTGAAGGAACAAATATAACTATTAATTGGTATGTTTGAAAGTTTTCGTTTCCATGAGCCAGTGTGAGTGTGTTTTATCGTACTCGAGAGTTGATGATTGGATGCAATACTTTGATGGTACTTTGACGATGGAGTTTTTAATTATTCAACACAATGCAAAGGCTAATTGATGTCAATGTATTCGTTTTCGTGTGTGTGTGTGTGTATGTGTAACAATCAGTGTCATCAATAGCCCTCAACTTGTCAACACTTGTCAATGTACAAGGTTGCTAATGCATTTGCTATACACTTGATACTTGTGACAAAAATTTTGTTTGTATCATGACAAAATCATTTACTTTTATTCCATTAATTGCTGATGCAACAATTATCTTTGCTTATTTTTATATAATCATTCAATTGAACAATTATTGCTGTGTCAGGCAATGATGTCCAGTTTGGATGACGTTGGCTTGTTCTACAGAACATCATCATCAACTTACAACGTTGATCTAATTGAACAGCTCCATTCAAAGCAGCACATTAAGATGGAGAATAGATTTAAAGGGTAACATTTTTATACAAGTATCAAGTATCAAAGTAAATCAACACAAAATTCAATTCAATTGAATAAGATTATTATGTGGTTATAATTGAAAGTCACTTGAGTTGAAAAAAAAGTCACTCGTCCTCAAACCTAGTGTTAGCCTTCACTAGTCATCCTCATCCTCATCATCATCTTCATCATCATCATCTTCTTCTTCTTCATCGTGTTTACCTTCTTTAATATGTAGTAAATGACTAGCACTAAGTATAAGTTAACAACGATTACATTGTACAATGTATTTACTCAAGTACTCATGATTCATAACTGGTATTTCGTAGACTTACGGTTGGATTTTACTGGATTTATTGTGTACTCAATAATATAATATGTCTGCGTATGAAATCTCTTAACTTTCTAGGACTTTATTGATCAACTGGGTTGATAAAATTTTATCAACATTCTAAACTACAATCAACTTTAACTCATAAAAAAAGAAAAAGACTATAATATAATTGAATATAAATTTGTTTGTATTGTTTTTGTTGTTGTTGTTATAAATTTGACCATGATGGATATTTAATTAAAAATAATGGTTTATGTCTTAAATATGTTCTAAGCAATAATTCAGGTGCTTTAGCGAAACCATTATCAATTTTAAATGTTTCTAATCGATTGAAGATGAAAAAAGACCAAACTAATGATTGCATCAAAATTCCCAAATCTGCTTCTTCGCGAATATGTTCTAATGAATCAGTCGAATGGAAATCGTAATCGAATAATTTCAATGTCATCAATTCTTTGCGATATGAATCTATCCAATGATCACGTTCATTGTCAGTTAATATGTCAACATTTGTTGCTTTATCACCTGGTAAGGACCAATCGATTGTTCGAGATACAAAATGTCCACCTAAATCTAAACATCGAGGACCGTAAAATGCAGCTTCATAATCTATCAGTACTACTCTTGATTGTCCTTCACTTAATTCACCTTCACGTACTAATACATTTAAATAATTATTATCACCAAGTAATAGTGTTACACGACTATTTACTTTTTCAGCTATTTTAATTATCCATTGATATTCTTGTAAATAATCAAAATTTAATAATAATGTATAATCTGTTAAATTAATAAATTCTTTCGGTATACATTGTATACGATGTTGCAATGATGTATTAAATAATTTCATATCACGTAATGCTATTTCATGTACATCTTGTTGTTTAGTTCGACGAATTGGTACTTTTAATGTGTGAAATCGAGCAAATTTTTTAGCTACTTCACGTCGAATCGTACAATCTGATACATCAGTATATCGAAGTGTATGTGATTTAACATATTCTTCTACACGTCCATTAACAAATGCACCGTATAATTTAGGACCAATTGATAATTTAGATGCTTCATAAAATATTATTAATTCTTCAACAAAATTATTTTAAATATTGTTTCATCTTCAGATTTGAATTTTAATCCACCCACCACCTGATTGACGGATAATTAATTCGGATGGTTCGTCGATTGATTGTGTTGTTCTTGATATCAAATGAACAGTGTTTATGTATCCACCTTGGATTCGTTGGATGTTAACTTGACCATCATCTAAGTTAATCCATTCACGTGAAAAAAATTGTCTTATTGTAGACAGAGCTTCTTGATGACTTAATAAAGGTGATGATGATGATGATGATGACGATGATTGATGATAATGGTGATGAGGAGGATTGATTAGATGTCATGTTGCTGTTGTTGTTAGCTGTTGAATATTATATCGATGATGAATTTAAATGACACACAGTCAAGACACTGATTTTATATGGTCGCGAAAGCCAATGACTTGGATCATTCATATATATACACACATATTGATATATATATACTTTTTTTTCTCTCACTCTCTCTTTCTCTCTTTCTCATATCAACTTAAAGTTCAATTGAAATGTACCGCCCTACACGTCATTTGACTTGGATAATCTTAATTATCCAATGAAATGTCTTTCTATTTGTCCAATACAAGGTTTATTGGATAGTTGAAGTCACACCTACCACTCGTGCATTTACTTTGTGATTTAGCACAGTTTACAATTCATATGAGTCAAATTTCAAGTGACAGTCCTATGTTTTCAACATCTATTACATTGATATTTCTTAAATTGTTTTACCTTGTTTTTTGCTACTTTTTGTTTGTTTGTTAATGTTATGTTATCTTTATATTTGGTCTTGCTGTTGTTGTTGCTTGTTTTTCAATGGCAATAATTTTCAAGACAAATACTTTTTTTTGTTCTTAACTTTGTGATGATTATCGATTTGATCGATTTGATCATGATGATCATTCAAAATGAACTTTTATCATCATTGTCATTGACTTTACTTCAATTGTCATGCAATCAATCTGTGTCATCGTTGACTGTTGAGTTAATCATCTAATTTGATAACATTTCAATGCAGAACTTTTCTACTCACTTTTTACCTTTACTTGGTTCTAATGGTGAAAATATTTGTAAGTTCTCATAAAAACAGATTTTTCCATCAACTTGATAAGTTCTTTGTTCAAATGAATTGTATGATTACTCACTGATGTGTCATTGACTCGAGTTATGTTGATCTAATTGATTTGATGGACAAAATTGTTCACTTGTTCATTAAGAACAAACATAAGAAGAAAAAGATGACGAAGAAGAAGTTATTTTTCTTCTTTTCTTCTATAATCTTCTTTCTTGAACTTAGGTCAGAAGAAATAAATATCTTCATCATGTTTTATTCTCATTAAAGTGTCTGTATTTCACTTTCATTCTCAAGTTCATCATTGAAACAATCACTTGTATGTGTTTGTTGATTGATTGATATATTTTAAATTAACATTAACTTCCTTTCATTGTTTTTGTCGTCGAGTCAAGTTAATCATGTCGATGCAACCTTCAAATGAAAGTAACATTGAATGATAATACTTTAACTAATTATACTCTACGTATATATTTAAACCTTTGCCCTTGATGATGAGATTGATGAATGACAAATTACTTGTTTTTCAAATAATATCACAATGACAATTAAGTTTACTCGATTCAATGATGAAACTACTAACTACTGTCAACGTCAACAGTTAAAATCATTCATCATCAATGGTAATTGTCAATCAATTTAATATCTAACAGTTCATGGGGCAGTAAATTGAAATGATTTTATTTTCAACCAAATGAAAATAGTTCATTCACTTAACCATGTGTTTGTATATTTATTTTACATAAATTTCAATGAAAATGATATCATCAGATGTATCTTTCATTTGACCTTCTTCATCGTTCTTCATTCAATTTGCAAGTTTCATTACACATTTGTATCACTTTAGATGTTTACTTTTATCTGTATAAATTTCATTTGATCCTTGTTTTGATTAATTTACTCTGAACACATGAAAAAAAAGTTCTTTTTTTCTTTTCCTTTGTTTGTTTGGTTCGCAAAAGTAATTTAATTACTTACTTAACCTAAATTGACCTTTTTTTCACCCATGAGAATGGAAAGAGTAGTTTACTTGGTACTTTGATTACTTCAACTTGTTCATTCTACTGATGAATTGTTTTTTTTATTCTTCTTCCATCCGTCAATTCGATTAATCGAATGAACATCTTTCCTTGATGAATTGATTCTTCATCTTGTTTGTCAGTTACATAAGTTGATATGTTTTATAGATGATCATTGTATCAATCGAATTCATCATTCTTAATCATCGGTGATGAAAAGTGATGAAAAAGATGATTTCACAACAACAGTACAATGATATATTCGTGTCAACCAAGTCAATTGAAAAGTGTTGAATCAGTCAAGTGTACCATCAAATGTACTTTATAAGTACATTATCTTCTTCTTGGTCTTTTTTACTCAGTTTTGAAAGGTTTGTAAAATTCTATTCTATTTTATTCCATTTTATTCCATTATATTCAATGGACCATTGTACAGTTTCATGCTAGAACATTTATTCTTGGTCAAGTAGGACAACTAATCTATTTCAACTTGTCAGCATTTTAATGCATGTACATTTGTTAATTCTTAATGTGAATCACTTTATTTCTTTTTTTTTCGTCTTCTGTTCGATTTGATTTGCAAAGTTTTTTCCCTTTTCATCGATTTTTACCTTTTTTTGCTGGTCGAGTTGTCGAGTTCTTAAAGTTTACTTTCTTCCTGGCTCTTTGGTCCAGTTGTACATAAAAAAAAACACTTTTCACACAGCATCATAAGTATGAACCTGGTACAAATGGTCCATTTCAAATTGAGGCCAGTTGTGAGATAAAATGTTCTTACTTTTTTTTCTCTCCTCTTTTACTCTCGAGTACTTGTTCACATGAATGATCAACTTGTTCAACATGAATGATCAACTTGTTCAATGCTAAAATGGCCTGACTTTTACTTCCTCCAGGCTTAGTACTTTTACACTGTACATGTAGATGTGTACTTCGATTCGATGATGGTGTGTATATGTGTATCTGTAAGCTTGTCTTTCTCTTTTTCTCTCTCTTCGTACCCGCACATTTTCTATATATCGAGTGAGCAGAACAACAACAACGAAAAAAAGAACGCAACTTAAAAAACTAACTGAAGGATAAAATGTTCACTTGTTTTTGTGTGTACTTCTTTTCAAAGTTCACCGCTTTTAAAATACTACTTGAATCAATTGAACTGTGACAATCTGTTCAACTAATGTTAAGGGTCAACCTAATGTTCAATCTACAAAATTGTAGAAAAACCGTACAAAACAGTTGCACTATCGATTAGTTCTTCAATGACCTTTTTAAACTTAAAAGCAACTTATTTCAATGAATTACAACAATTTGCTGACGATAGAACTATTGATAAGAATCAAATGAACTTTTTACCCTTTTACCCTTCATGAATATCGTTAAAATACAACTTACAAAAGCAGAAAAAAAGAACAACCTTAACAATGATCAACATTTTTTTTACCAATGTATACATGTTGAAATGTTGGTAACATTAAAATATATGTACACAAAAATGAAGATCAAATGCAAATTCACAAGATGAATACGATTGAATTGGATGAAGTAAATTACTTGTTGTTCATACACCTGGTATTTACGAGGAAGATTGGTCGTCTTGTTCTTGTTCTTCGTCGTCTTCCTTTCCTGTAATCGTATGTACTTTTGTCATATCTCTTTGACATTTGTCAAGTAAGTTAGTCCATTAGAACATAACAGTACAAGTAAAATAACAGAACGACACAACAACTGGCAATCTATGGAAAGACTGAAAGCATTTTCTCTTCTTCTTTTTCTCTTTCTCTCTTTCTCTATTTCTCTATTTCTACTCTGGTAAATGTAAAAGTCCGTTCATTCATTTTGTTGTTGTTGTTGTTGTTTTGCTGGTTCGAGTAAAGAGCAACGAAGAAGACCAAAACAATTTACTAAGGCGAAATAATGGTACAATTGTAATGGTCACGTTTAGAACATTTGTTCTGTTCTGGTCACTACCCTCAGGGTGACTCTCGAACTGTGTAAAAGGACTTTTTTTTGGGTCAACAAATATAACAATACAATACTTACCCTCGTGATGTAGATGATATAAAGATTTATACACTCTCTTTACTCTTTGTCAACTTGTCAAGAGTTGATTTTTCCTTCTTTTTTTCTTTTTTTTCTTCTTTTCTTTTTACTCTTTTCTTTCAACCTAATTGAATGAGGGTTCAATTGGTTAATGTGACAAGCATTAAGTTGATACCTCGTTGAATACCTTCTTACATTATTTCATCACCTTGACGTGAAGTTTGAATGCGTCTGTGTGGATCACTTTAACAAGATGATACTACTTTACACTTAACACTTAAACTTGAGTAAAAGTATTTGAAAGTTTCTTCAAAGAATGTTCTTAAAATCATTTGAAAGAGAACTTCCTCTTTTTCCTCTTTTTTCTCTTTTTCCTCTTCTTCGCATTCATGATGTTTTAATTTGTCGCTTTTTTTGTTGCTTTTGCACAAAATGTCACGAATAAAATTAATGATGACACAATTATTCTTCTTCTTTTTTGCCTTTGTATGATGTCATGATCATTAACTTTTGATAATTCATGCAGAAAAGACAAGAACAACTTGGTTCATCTTCTTGTACTTGTTCACAGAAGCAGCAACATTCATTTCATCATTGTTTAGGAAAAAAAAGAACAAGTAAAGAAGTGATGGTGAAAACTTCAAACATGATAATCATGGTTTACATTTTATCTTAATCTTTACCGTTTTATCTGTTGAAACTTTGTAATTATTGCGAAAGACAGTTCATTGTTTTCCTTTTAAGTAAGATGTTTGGTTTTGAGTTAAAGAAAGTTTCTTTCTTTCTTTTCACCATGGTCAACGTGACTACATGTATGTTGGTGTTGTGTTTACTTTGTTCACTGACAAAGAAGAAAGAGAAGAACAAGAAGGAAACAGAAAGAAAAGACAAGACAATCACCAATCAGCAGCAAATTGTCCTTTCAGAACATTCACAGACAACACGAGTGAACAAACCCAAATGAATGATAAACACTCTATCATCATCATCTTCATCTCCATCCTTCCCATGATCATTTTATTTCTTTTACCTGATATAGGGAAAAATTAATTGTCATCTATTCTACTATTTGACTATAATTATCTTGTCATGTATTTTTAGTCACTTGATTCACATCATAATCTACTTCTACTTCTACTACTGGTGGTGAGTACTTCATCAAGATGAATAATTAAAATTAATATGTCAAAAACTTTTTACTCACACTGATTGTTGTTTATATTTTTTCAACTGTAAATGATGTCATTAACAGTCTACTTGGTGATATGATGATGAGGTAATTTACATTTTGTCAAGTGACCACGTCAAGTGATGTTCTTTGTTTACCAGGTTTAATGTGAATTGATGAAGATGATGATGATGATGATGGTGATGATGATGGTCATCAGTATGTAAGTACTGCAAGTTCATTTGATTAAAGTTAATCAATGATAACGATGAACAGAATAAATTGACTTTAATTATACTCTGTCTAGTATTTAATTATGAAATCATGAGCTTTGAACATTGCTGCTGAAATTGCAAGTAATTGATGATGCTGATTCAGTTGATTATGAACACCGTTTAACCTTTATTTCTCTAAGTAATTTATCAATACAAGTGATGATGATACATTTGATGAAAAAAGGGAGAAATAAATATTTTATTATAAATTCATTGGAACAAAGTAAAAGGATACTGGTTAAACTGTACTAGTATCATTTGGTACAATGGTACAATCAACTCTCTCTTTCTTTCAGGTATTTTGTTTCTTTCTTTAATCATCCTTGAGTACTTAGGATACCTACAGTAAGTTTGCATTTCGAAATCGAGCAATTAATGCTACGAGAAAAATAGTCTGCTGGTATATTTCTGTGTAAAAAGGTACTTGACTGTTTCTTCATCAAGGGCATCATATGACTTATCATCCATCTTCTTCTTCTTCTTCTTCTTCTTCTTCTTCTTCTTCTTCTTCTTCTTCTTCTTCTTCTTCTTCTTCCTCTTGTGCTTCAACCACTATAGACAATATCTTTGTTTGTTACCGACCATGGTGATGAAAGAGATGATGATGATGATGATGCTCATGCAACCCCACTAATTGGCTTAACTCAATCAATTGATTCTTTTGACCGTCACATCCCTTCATTTGACCCGTTATCTATTGCGTGTTAGTTCAATTGACTCCTTGTGTGTGCGTGTGCGTGTGTTCACAATCACACAATTGGTCAACACACAAGTAATTCAATTTAACAATCAATACAATTTGTCTGTCTTTTCTTTCTTTTTGTGTCTATCTGTGTCACATTTTGTCATCCTTTGCACATGAGAATACAATTAAAGTCACCGTTAGAACATGATGATTCAATTATATTGTAACAAAAAATGTCATGATCATCATCTTCATCATCATCATGGTCATGTTCACCTGATGATCATCATGTTAAACATTTTGGTCAAAGCAACTTGAATTCTTCATTTTGTCTTTTCTTTTTCATCAATTGACTGTAGAGAAGATTTTATTCATCCTATCAAAAGCATCTTCTATTCACATGTGACATCCCATTGAACTTACCATTGAATTTATTTATTCTTCATTTCTCTCAACTTTCACTTTGAACGATGTAATCTTTCAACTTTCATTTGTTCTCTTGTATTATAGAAGTAACAGATTAAATATAATAAATCAACATTCAAGGTACACCTTTTATCATCATTACTTACCAATGGACAGATTAAGATGAATTGTTTATCTGATGAAGCCAAAGTCGAAAAGACAAAAAGACAAAAAGACGGGAAGAAAGAAAAGGCAACAAAAACAACTAAATAATGTGTTTAATATCACATTGATCGCATTGATTAAACTTTTGACTCAAGTTACTTAGTTAAGCTCTCGCATTTACTTTATTGAATACGATATTTGCTTTGAAAATGGCAATTTCATTTGACAATGATTATTGTCGTCGTCGTTGTAGTTGTAGTTGTTGTTGTACTGTGTTTTAGTATTGGATACAATTACACCATGTTTTGATTTTGGTTAGTATTGTTCAATCATCTCTCACAGGACAAAAGTAAAGAGGAAGAATACGACAAAATGGTCGTTATTGTCATTGTAAATTACAATTGATTAATAATCATCAATTAGGCGAAAAGAAAGAAAGGAAAAAGAAGAAAAGAGAAAAAAGACAAACAAATATGATTATAAGCATCATACCTGTGAAAGGACGAAATAAAACAATAAACATATGAATCTACACTATGTTGTTGTTGTTGTTGTTGTTGTTGTTGTTGTTGTAAACAAGTTACAAAATGTTTGTGAGAACATGTAAACATTTTGTTATTTATCCTGTTACATTGAAGATCAAGTTATTATAAAATGCAATAAATGGCAATATAAGATTTCATTGATTGATTGATTGATTGTTCTTGAGTTAAATTCACTATGTGTCAAAGTTTAGTTGGACATTTGGTGGTTAATTTTTTAAATGTAATTAACGTAGTAGATCAAAAGTAGTTAAATTATGGCAGATTGTAAATTATCTTCATTGGTTACTTTGTATTTGAAATGTGTTAAAGTTAAAGTTATAGTTGTTTTTTTATTTTGTTTTTGCATTTTTATTTTCTTTATATTTCAATTTGGACGGAAGAGATTAAAGAATGAACAAGATTCATTCGTCCTTGTTGTTGATGTTGATGTTGATGTTGATGTTAAACCCATCCACCAGTTAATTTGTGAAATAGTTCTTCATTAAGTGTTTGATTAGAATCTTTCGATCTCATTGATAAGAAAATATATCCACCGATGTGTTCATGAACAACTTTACAATCAGCAGATAGAACAGCAAATTGAACATCTTCTTCTTCGAATTGTACTAAAACTTGTCGAATTTCCCAATTAACATTCCATGCTTTCATCGATGAAAACTGCCAAGTTTTAAGATGGTCACCAGAAGGATCAATTCTCATCAATCGTGAATTGGAAACACCCAAAAGTTCCTATTGTATGAAAGAAGAAAGAATGAAAGAAATAGTTTATTGGATGAATTGATGGAATAAAAATTCTTTTTCTTCAAACTGTAGAATAAAAATAAACATTGCAATGAAGAAGAAGAAAGAAAAAAATGTCAAAAGGTTAAAGTAACTTTAAAGAAAAGTTTCTATTGTCAGTGTGTTTAGAATGAATGAATCATTCAAACATTGTCATGATGATGGCATATGAAAAGGAGGGATAAAATTGTTTAACATTGACAGGAAAGAACTTTCAACGGTCAAGAAGATGAAAAGAAAAAGAAATAAAAGTGAAGTTAAAGTAAATAGAAAGGCGGATCACTTTGAAATAAAAGACCTGAGGTATTTTCGAGACAAAAGGAGAAAAGTGACGCTCATAAATCAACAACAAGATGGAGGATAAGAAAAAAGGAAGAAGGGAGAAAAAATACACTAAAAGAACAAGATGAAACCAATTGAACATTCAATGCATGCATGTCAACTTGTCAATTGTAAAGTCAACTCATGAGAGAAAAGTTTAAAGTAAAGTTTAACAAAAAGAGAGCAAAGAAATTGGATGAAAAAAAAATTCATCAAATCAACTTGAAGATGTCTTCTTCCTCTTCTTCCTCTTTTTCCCTTTTATTCTTACCTCTTTTTTACTTCCTAAAAATTTCACCACAAACAATGAAACACCAAAGTATGGTAATGCTTGCCATGCACGGATAAATCGAAGTTTAGCATCAGTAAATGATAAATCTCTAACGTTAGCATTTGCTTCAACAATACGCTGATTTATATGTCCACGTGATTTAACTTTACGTAAATGTTTAGGTGAAATATAATCATCCGGATTAATATCAAGTAAATAATTAGATGACATCATTGGCACAGGTTGTTGTACAGGAGCTGGATGTTGAATGCTTAAAAAGTCTAAAATTTGACTATATTCAGCATCATATGATGATGCAGACATTGTTTTACCCTTGGATGCAAGTCTAAATGCAGCTAACCATTTAGCATATTGTTCTTCCGAATTAAATCGCAATGAATATTCATTGACACCATCAGCTGATGGTACTTCAAGTTTAACTGCATACCGTTGTTGACTTAAATTAACATCAGGTGTTATTTCACATCCACGTAAATTTAATGTAAAATATGGTTCACCAACTCGATCTTCACGTGATTTAAATGCAGTTAAATTAGTTTCACGAAATACAAAGAATAATTTTTTTGTTGTCTTCAAAGTAAAACGTCGAGGTTTACAAAATCGTAAGTAATCACTCAATTCTTGTGGTTTAATTATTGAACCACTTTCATTATAAGTATTAGAACCAGATGCAGTTCGTCTTAAACCACTTCTAGATGATGTTGATGTTGATCCAAATCCAGTTAAATGTTCACCTTCAAGTTGTGCTTGTAATTCATTTAATGCAGCATCAATATCATCATCATGTCCATTTTTATTTGTATCATCATTAGGATTACTTGATTGTAGATTTACTTGTAACATCAATCCAGCAAACATTAGCATTTCATTCTCCGTACATTCAATTTCTTCAGTTAAAATAGCCCATTTAGCTTGTTCGTATATTTCATTAATTCGTGCAGCATCAAGTTTAGGATTGATATCGTAAAAGGTGAAAAATTTATATCGTAATAGTAGTAAATCAAATTCACGTACATCTTGCTCATATAATGATAATGATGAATCAAGCCAACCAGCATTTAATCTTGCTTTTTCAATTAAATTACGTGGATGAAGTAATGTTGCTTTAGTTTCAACTGGTAAAATACTTGGTGTAACAGCTAAATTAGGCACATTAGGTACATACGGGTCAGTTACGTACAGATCACTGTATGGATTTATTTCATACGGATTACCAATACTAGTGGGACCAACAAATGGACTTGATGAACCATTTTTACGATTACCAGAATAAGTATTACTATTGTAGGGTGAATTTGTTGGTACAGTTTGAAGTAATTTACCACTGCCAACACCGGTAGATCCATTGGATGCTGGACGTGTCCATGGTGATCCTGCTGGTGTAGATGTTCGATGTTCATCAATCAAATTAGGCGTAGATTTACCATCAGGCGTAACTATGGATGTAACATATGAACTATCAACAACATCCGCTCCTCTTCCATGAAAAGAGGATGGAAGTGTTGCACTAGACTGTTGTTGTTGATGTTGTTGTTGTTGTTGGCTTTGTGGATAATTTAGCTGTTGCTGTTGCTGTTGCTGCTGGTTGTTGATGGATGAACTTCTCTGACGTGATGTTGCACCAACTAATCGATAGTTACGCTTTAAATGATCATGACTCAATGGTCGACACAATGATAATTCTTCTGGATGACGAATGCCCAAATCTTTGCATAATTCTTTAACAGCTGAAAAACATTTGATAGATAGATCAACTTTTGTATCAATGTATCTTAAATCAGGTAATTGAATTTTAAGAATTTTATGTGTTGGTGTAAAATGTAAAAGAGCATCTGCTTGAACACCATATTGGTCAAGTGTATTTCGAAAACGTGAAAGCCATATGTTTTTTTGTGGCCACCATAAACTATGATCAGACCAGTCAACAGTCACACCTAAAAAAGACAAGACAAGATGGGTGAGAAAAAGAGGAAAAGAGGAAAAAAGGAAAATATATTAAGTAGTAAAAACAGACATGTCAGGGGAAGTGAAAAAAACAGTCAACCGGAAACAACAAGGTTGATTGCAGTTTGAACATACACAAAAATCCACACACACACACGCACACACACTCACACACACACATTGATACAGACATACACCAACAACATATTAAGGGTAAGTTGGAGGAGATTTAAATGGAGTTAAAATTGTGTGGTTGCAGGATGAATGAAGTTGAAAAAATGGAATGTAGTAAGGTTACAACAACCAGTTGAAAAGAGTGGGTAGAAGTGTATTGCTAACTTGTAAAGGCTAAGTAAAGTAAAAGAGAAAGAGGGAAGAAGAAACATGCAGTAAACCTTTTTACCGCCGCTACCGAGACAACAACCAGCTGTGTCCATAGATGCAAATGGCGTTGTTACATCTTATCTCAACTTACCCAATTCGTTGGTTAAATTAAGGACAAGACCACCAATATGTAAATCACCGGTAACACGAATAGTTCTTTCAATTCGTAAATTTGTAATATAAATTTTTAAATCCCAACTTCCATCACCAACAGGATATCCATTGGCAATCATGATCAATTCAAATGTGTTGATTGATGTTCACCGTTAACCGCTGATCACTTGATGTATAATTATAGTAGATAGATTATTTTACAATTATACTGATTAACTAGTAGTATAGTAAATAGTTGAAATAGTTAAATTAATTACTATTTAAGGCAAATAGTCACACAGATGTTGTTAATAATGTTGAGTTGTTGAATATTGAGGCCTGCGCAGCTGTTTAAGCCACGGTTGTGACAATTGAGGTTGTTGGCAGTGTATGTTGAATTGGTGTCTCTCACTTCAAATAATCAGGTGAGAGAGAGGAAGATTTGTAAAAGATTTTTGCTTGACAATAAGTTGATGGTGTAAATTCAAATTGAATATAAAGTATTCACCATTGAAATATAATTGATGTAAAGATCATAGAGGTAAATGATGATGATGATGATAATTTGTAAATATCGTATCTGTTGATTGTCGATGGGTCGACTGTTTACATTGTCAGAACACAGTCATGGACGGAGGGAGAAAGGATCGGCAAAAAAGTGCTGAATGTTGCTTGTAGCTTGTGTTGTAGAATGGATGTTGGTTGTTGGTTGTTGCAAGTAGAGAAAGAACGAGAGACAAACAGTGAGAGAAAAGGAGAGAGAAAAGGAGAGATCGGTGATGTTAGTTGTCTGTTAATGTCATGCGCTGAAGGATAAACGCCAACGCTCATCAACTGTGTTCTTTGCTGGTTGCTCTCTTACTTTTGGCTGCTTTTCCAGCCTCTGCATCAGTCCCTAAATGGAATCATGGGTGGGTTTAAAAAATTCTTCATCTTTTTCTTCTTCTCCAACTTACTCACTCACTCACTCACACCAAACAGAACACCACAACACATACAGACACACACAGAGTGAAGAGTAAAAAGAAGCGGCAAAATCAAAATGAAACATCCTTTGACCGACAATCAATGATGGTGATGATGATGAAGATAAAACCTGCTGATGTTGATGATGATGATGCTTCTACTGATGACCATGTGATTGCAAAGTCAACCATGCGAATGCAAAATACCTCATTAAGTTCATCCTCACACTGTGATTGACCCTTGTGAGTTGACTTTGTAAACAGAAAGAGAGAAAGACAGAAAGAGACACAAACTCGTAACAACATCTAATTAATCTGCAAGTATGACAAAGATACACATACGAACATAACCAGCCAACCAGTAACAGTGAAACATGGCAAGCAAATGAATTTATTATTTGAATTTCATTATATTATTCATATGAAGAAGGAGCAACAAAAAAAAATGTTCAACCAAATAAAAAGCAAGGTTAACGCGATAAATGAAGGACCAAAATGTCACACAATTCGTAATTAAATGTGATCTTTTACCCGAGCGAAATGATGAGTAAAAGTACAATTTAAAGGGTAAAAGTAAAAAATAAATATATGTAATATATATAAATGTGTAAATGATATAGAATACACGTTAAAGTAAAATAATCTTCAGGTGTTTCACTCATATGCTCATTTTGTTGTTACTTTGACAGTAAACACACAGTAGTAGGTAGTTCAGGTAGTTCAGGTATAACATAACATGCGATACATGTAACTGTTGTATTGCATTGGCCATTGTATTGAATGTGATTCTCTTCTTCTATCTTCTCACTGGATTGAGGATTGTGAGGGAGAAAAAGTGTTTCGCGCCTGCACCAGTGTGAAATTGTGTATATATACTTTGAGTGTATCCAAAAAATCGATTAAATTGGACAGGAACACAGAAAGAGAGAAAGAGAAAGACAGAGTAGAGTAGAGCAGAGTAGAATAGTCCGCATGATCCACGACCAAGAAAGCAAGAACCAGCTAGAACTCGAAGCCAGTTGTGCTTTTTACATCTAGTGTATCGGACAGAACAGTTCACTCGAAGATAGTCCACATACACACAGACAGACACATACATAGATGTACACACACAGTACAATAGAGAATAGAGAATCGAGAATACAGATTGATCAAGTAACATCAACATTGTCAACCAAGTGTACATCATAACAATCATTCTTTCCTTGTATAAACACTTGATTAACAAACAGTGATTAATTTAAATCTTATTCCTTGATAAAAGTATAATGCAAATGAATCAAATGTATTTGAAATTTAATTAAAAACATACACAAACACATTATTTCATTTTACATTTGACAGTATTAGTCTTAGGTGTATTCGATCATTGCAACTGCATGGTCACCAATTCATCAATTGTTTGGAGTTCTTGGTTATTTATATTAATTTGGTTATTAATATCTTTAATATCAAGTTTCACAACGGCAACTCTAACAGTAGCTACGGTGATAATTATTTTCATTGTAATTACATTTTATTTATTTGTTCATTCACATTTTCCATCCTCATCTACTTCGTCCAACAACAACACCAACAACAACAATGTAACACCTTCAACTGATTGTTCTGTTGACGATGGTGAACTTTCCATCAACAACAACAATAACAATGGAAATAAAAATAGTGATGCAGATGATTCATCTGTTCGATCTAAAGGAAGTTCTGTCCAGAAGAAAGGTATAACATCAACAACCAATCGACGTGATTCACGTTCTAGACGTCGACGTAAATCAAGTACATGTTCTAGTTATTTACTTGATAATGATTTAGATGATGACATTTCAAGTGTTAAAGTAACATCAACGGGTAAAAATTGTCGAAAATATAATCGAATTCCATGTAAAAATGTTAATGATATATCAGATGATCGATTTAATGATACATCATCTTGTATCAAAACATCCACAGCAAAAAATTATAATGAAGATGATGAAGATGAAGATATTGTTGGTGAAGATGAAGATGTAAATGATATTGATAATTCAATTGAATCACGAGATGAATTAATCAAACGCATGGTTAGATCATCACGTTTATCAGCATATTATAAATTAAAACAACATCGTCAACAACAATCATTGGCATATGGTAATGCACAACAATATGGTTATTACAATCAGCCACATCATTATTATCAACCACATCAAAATTGGTATGGACATAGTTCTGGTGGTGGAATGATCAACCATCCATCTGGTTATTATCCACGATATTATCCTGCTGAATATTATTCTGCTTCGAGTTCTAATTCTAGTTCTACACCTTACTATGGTCCATATTATGGTCATCATAGTGGATACAGCAATTTACATCCTTACCATCAACAACACCAACTACAACTACAACAACAACAACAACAACAACATGTTAATTCTTATTACAATTCCAATCGATATCGATATCATCAACATCAAATGCCAATTTCGCCTTCAGGCAATTACAATCATCATCAAAATCATGAAAATCATCTGTATCATGGACATCCACATCAATCATCTAATAGAACACTTTCATCACCTACATCATCGTCCAATTCATCATCAGTACAATCTAAGATGATGATGTCAACATCTTATCCAACATCACATGATTTAGTTGGTGATGATTCAAAAAATCATCATCATCATAACAACAACAATAATAATAATAACAACAATTCAAATTCAAATTCAAATTCAAATTCTTCTTTTCGATTACAAAGTGATGGCCGATACAGTTGTTCTCCATCTTCTTATCCTAATTATGCTAATAGTATTTATGGTCAAGGTAACAATTATGACAATATTTCAACTGGTCGATCACGTCGTGTGTCTTCCGCATCATCACCACCATCCCTTCCAATTTCCTGCAAATTTAATTATAACTATAATACAAATTTACCTTCAACATCTAATTGTAATTATTCCCATGTGCCACGATCATTATCACCTCATCGATTATCATCATCGTCCATTTCTGTCCAACAGTATGCGATGAGAGGTGGTGATTATTATCACAATCAACAGCATCAACAAC
The DNA here is from genome assembly GCA_030280995.1 of Hemileia vastatrix. Lineage (NCBI taxonomy): Eukaryota > Fungi > Basidiomycota > Pucciniomycetes > Pucciniales > Zaghouaniaceae > Hemileia > Hemileia vastatrix. Next base: position 91,357 of record JASXTE010000065.1, read on the forward strand.
ATCTACAACATCTACAACAACAACAATTTCATCAACAAGTTGGACGTTCACTTATGTCGATGTCCAATTCATCTAGTAACAATGCCATTGGTCGATCTAAATCACCTCCAATTGCTGAAGAAGATGATACTGCATCATCAACTGTTTCACCGTCCAGTGTTCTAAATTCACCTGCTGCAACATCTGATTCTACAATTACTCAATCATCTTTATCACAAGCAATTGCTAATGCTAAAATTAATTCTTCTTCTTCAAAATGTTCTATTAAATCAAATAATAATTGTAAAATCAATGATAATGATGATGATAATGATGATCATAATGATAATGATATTATTGATGATGAATGTAACAGTGAAATAATTATATCAAATGATGACACTGACAATTCAATTGTCCCTCCTACAATTCCTCCTCGTCCACGTACTTTACCTAAACAATTGAAACAACCAATTAATGATGTTATTGATGAAGAAATATCTTCTCTTGTTGACAATGATAATGAAAATTCAGATACATTTGACAATTGTTCTAATTCAATTATTAATAATTGTCTCATTACTGATGTTCAAATACATCAACAACATGATGAAAGTGATAATTGTGTAAACAAATTTAGACAAACAGTTTCAAATGACCAACAACAACAACAATTACAACAGCATAAACGATTTAATCAAAACAATTCACTAGATGAATTACATCATTTACCTGATGATAATGATCATAATTGTTCTTCTTCTTCTCCTTCTTCTTCAACTTATTGGACTAATTCAAATTCTTATTCTAATTGTAATTCCAATCAATCTAACATTAATTCATTCCGACGTGGACCATGGTCATTATCAGCTGATTCAGCTGAAGTTAGAATACGTAAATCACGTGCATCACTTCGACGATCAAATGCTTTAACTATTTCACATCCACATCATCATGATTCTTTGATAACATCAGCATCACCATCATCAACAACAACAGCTAAATCAGATAAAAATCGCCTTGGAAAGAATAATTCAACTGAATCAGCAGTATCATCGACTGATCCAACTGACAGTTGTGAATCTATTCATCGTCAATCATCTGAAGAAACATCTGAATTACTATCTGGTAATATTTTACCTTGTGCAATGTCATCATCATCAACAATTTCACCAACACAACTACAACAACTACAACAACTACAACAACTACAACAACTACAACAACAACAAATAATTCCAAATAATGGACCATCAAGTGGATCAAATATAAGTGTAAGTGTAAGCGGTGGTAATCGAATTCGACCATCATTTCGTAAATCAACATCATTATTAAAACAAGCTCATTTACAAAATAGTTCTTCATTCGAACGTGATTGTTCTGAAGGTCAGTCTGATGCTGGTACAAGTGTCAGTCGAAGTCTTTCACGTCAAACAACCTTTTCATCATTAACTAAAGATGCAGATAGAATATCAGCTCGAACTGGTTTCCTCGAAATATGTCATACTTATGATCCACCGAGTAAAAAACTGATCATTACTATTGTTGAAGCAAGTGAATTAACATTATATCCTATACGTGGATTATCTGGTTCTATTTCACTTGGCACCGGTATTGATTTATCATTAAATGGTGATAGAACTACCATTAGAACGCCATCACCATTAACTGCACCTGCTGCTTGCATTACATCTTCTTCATCATCAGCATCTAATTATCAACAACAGCATTCAACAACAATTAATACTAATAGTAATATAAATACATTTAATAAATCATCTGTTATTTTAGCACCGGCTAATGCAGCTGCATCTATTTTAAATTCATCTAAATTGAAAAAATCATCTTCAGCTAATACATCATCAGGACAAAGTCAACATCTCATCTTAGTACGCATGGCATTGTTACCACTTAAACGTAATAAAGTTAAAACTAAAAGTAAATCAATATCACTTGATGGTTCAGTTAAATTCAATGAAGAATTTACATTTAATCGAATTAATCCTGAAGAAATGATTCGTATGGGATGTCGATTTCGTGTATACTTGACAACTGGTAAAATGCGTCGACAATCACTTATTGGTGAAGCTACTTTACCTTTTGTATCAGCTAAACCACTTCAACATGAAACACGAACTAAATTACCTCTATTATCAACTCGATCAAGTTTTTTGGTAAGTTAGATAAATCAAACAATATAACAATATTACAATATCAGAGTATAATATAGTATAACAATACAATTTATATATCTATATATAATGTAGACAGACTGATTGTTCATGTTGTAAGATGTTTTATATGTCATCTTATGTGTCTTTGTGTCCTGCTTTTCTTCTCGTCACGACTTGTCTTTGCTTTTCAAGCAAAGATACAAGTCTTTATGCACTACAGGTTCTTTTTTTAGAACTGTTCTGTCTTTCTTTTCTCTATTCTCTCTCTTCTCTCTCTCTTCTCTCATCCATGTGTACTGTGGGTGTCGAGTGCGCAGGTAAACTTGAACCTTTTACCGTTCACAGTATGTGTCTGTCTGTCTCTGTCTTTCTTTCACTCTTTCTTTTTTTCCTTGTGTGTCTGTGTATATTTCTGTGTGTGTGTGTGTGTGTGAGTTGCAATTGTACAGCACCAACACTGCATGCTATAAGGTACTTATATAACTAATCACTCAGAAGTGAACATTCGAGTATTTCAGAAGTGAACTTTCACAAGACAAAGGAAAATAAAATGAAAGTGAGATAAAGTACTTTCGATCACTTGGTATAGTTCACTTGGGTAAATTGTTTAGTGAGGTGTGTATGTGAGTGAGTGTATGTTTTTTCTTTCTCTTTTCTTTATCCAATGTGTGTGAGTGAGTGTGTGTCCGTGTGTCTACCTTTTCTCGATTGTACAAATGTTTTTCAACATGCGAAGTTAAGATCAAGACAGTCATCGGCTAATTTGCCTATCAATTAGGTTTATATAAGTATAAGATGACACTTTATTATCCTTAGTGAAGATGATGTTGATGATGACTGTGTCATTTACCAGTGATGCTGCTGCAGTAGAATGTCATCAGAGAGTTGTACTGATGTAAGGTCATAGAGTCACTTCGATCGAATTGCAACCCAGGTGAACCACATATACGCACAAGGCACAACATAAACAACACATACAAACAAACAGAGACAGTCAGACACATAAATGACAAAGATTTTTTTCCTCTTCATTCTCTTTCTGTTTGTTGGTTGGATGTTGCTCTTGTTCCCCGATGGACTGTTCGTAGCAGTTGAACATTTTTGTTAGCCCTGTTTTGCTTGTTCTATCTTGTGAATCATGAAGCATGTCCAAATTACCATGGAACATACTTTACTTGTCTCTTGGCTGGTACTTTTTCACCCTAAGTGTAGACATTTTTTGCCCTCCTTATAACATCTTGTTCTTCTTGTTCTTCTTGTTCTTCTTCTTTTTGTTCTTTCAAAGTTCTTTTGTTCTTCTAACGTGTCCAGTACATTTTAACACTCCATGTTATCCTGTGAAGCGTGTTTTACAAGTTTTTTCTTTCCTTTCTTTCTATGGATTTTCTTTTTCTTGTACTTCCGTTGTTATACCTTGTGATGAATCTCGAGTCTTGTTTGTAACGTAAATGTTCCATCTTTCTTCCTGTCTACCAAATAAATGACCTCTTTGTCCACCATCCTTGGTGCCATCAATTATAAACCTCAACGTAACATAACATCTGGTTTGTTATTATCGTCAAATGAATTGTCTTTCATATTTCATATGTACTTGATTGAAATATTCTTCATGTCAACCCTGGTTAAAATGGTTAAAATGGTAAAATGAAAAATTGAAAATGAATATATTATTCACATATATTAGCGTGCACATTCTCGGTCATCAGATATTGCATTACTTACACGATCTGAATCTACTTGTTCAACTAATTCAATGCATTCAATAAGCAACAGCACAAATAAATCTAATTCAAGTGAATTATTACTTGGTTTATCTTTCAATGAAGCATCTGGACGTTTAGTTATTTCAGTTCTTCAAGGTTCTAATATGCACTCACGAAATGGCCCTGGATCACGATCATCACCTGATTCATATGTTAAATTAATCCTTGTTTCATCCACTGGACGTGAAATTGCACGTAATAAAACATCCATCAAAAAGTGCCAGCTTAATCCGATTTTCCGAGAATCTTTCACTTTTCAGGTAAGATTGTTGTTACTTGTATCTTTATCTGGTTCAATATATTGATGTTACTTGATAAATTTACTGATTAGCAGTATGGTTAAATGTTCTTATATTGACTTTGAATGGATATATGTAAAAATCTTCTTCCTTCATTTGAATGTTACTTCATCGTCTGTCTCTTCTTTGAACCATGAAACATTTTTCACACACACAGAGAAAGAGAAATATTCAGTCACTTTTTTTTACGCTTACGCCCATTGCGTCATTCTTCTTTTAATGTTGGATAGAACAAGTTCACTTGGTTCTTTTCTTACTTATTCTCAGTCCATTTATTCACAGTTTTTTTTGTCTTGCACGCCCGTCTACATTTTCTTCGTACTTGAGTCACTTACATTTAGTCATTTGTCTCACACAACACATTTCAAAATAGTTTCCAGATATTCACACACACACATATATACATATATATATATATAGTACGTGACAAGTTAGAGTACATTTTAACATTTTTTAATGTTATCCAATGAGTTGAAAGAACAAAATTGGTCACCAAATCGTCTGATACCAAGACTTTTTCACCCAAACTTATGGTAACACATGACTCAGTTCTAAGAACAGCTCACTTACTCCACCTGGTGATGATTATATGAAGGAGTTTGTGTGAGAAAAAATTTTCTTCTTTTTTGACTTTTCTCGTCTGTCTGTCTGTCTGACTGACTAAATCTGTTGTTATAATCTTTTACTTAATCATTACCTTTACATTGTTTATGTTTCTTCATACACTCGTCTACCTTTCATAAAAGAACAAACCGACATCAACAATGTGAACCTGTTGTTCCTATTACAAAGGAATGTTTGGTTTTTTTGTCTTCCTTTTGTTTTTACACTGAACTGATTATTTGTGTATTTTGCTTTTTCACCGACCATTTGAACCTTTGAAGATGAAAAGACTGCAGACTCAACAGACAAGAGAAAAAAGGTTCAATTGAACAATATAATAAAAGAGTTTAATAAAAAAAACAAGAAGAATTACGTTAAGTTAGTAAGAAATAAGAAGAAAAGAAAAAATTGTGAAATACCTTTGACTGCGTGAAGACTGTTTAAGGGTCCAGCAGTTATAGACAATTGGTGACTTTTTGGGTGATTTTTTGCTGATTCATTTTTTGACTGACCCATCAAAACAACTGTTGACGTTGATGTTATGTTTACTTTACTTGAGTAGAAGATTTTTTTCAGTCCTTCCTTTTGAACTATCAACAACAGTAGACGCTACAACTACAACAGCAATTCATCTTGCATGCCTTTGAACTGTTATTGTTTTTTGCCACTTGATTTTAACCACCTGCTGAAAGGAAGAAGAAACAAACTGCTGGTGGTGATGATGATGGTGATGGTGGTGACTGTTCAAATACACATAGTACTTGAACAAAACTGACCGGATATTTATTTTATTTAATGTGTTTTGCCTTTTGTCCATTGGACCATTTACCTTTTCTCTCTTTCTCATTTTTCCTTCTCTTTTTTTTAAACTTCACCCACCAGGTTCCATTGTTTGAATTACAAGACGTGACTTTGCTAGTTCATGCATTCCAAAAGCACAACATTCATCGTAAAGAACTCATTGGTTGGATTGCCCTGGGTGCCAATTCGTCAGGAGAAGAACAGTTGGCCCATTGGAATGAAATGATGCAAGCTAAAGGTGATCAGGTGAGTGATCCATTGACATGACAAAAGGCCGCATCCATGTCTTCTTTCTCTCATCCATCTCATCCAACTCATCCTGGTATCCTGTTTGTCCCTGACACTGATGTTTATCATCATCACCCAACATCAACAACAAGAACAATCAGTACTATTATCTTCATACGAGTGTCTTCTTCCGCTCTGTGTAAACAATATCATCGTTTTCCTGTCAATTGATTTACTCAGAGAAACGATCATTACGATCATGATCAACATAAACATCAGACAGACAAAAAAAACTTTCCTTTTGTTTATAGTTCAGGGTGAAAAGAACAAAAGTTTATTCAATGGTTCATTTAAAATGTCCTTCCTGGACATTCATTCATTTACAACAAGATCATTAGATTCTTCTTCAATTCATTGTGTTATATTTGTTACATGAAAAAAGGAGGAGGAAAAAGAAGAAGATACTTTAAATATATTTGACAAAATGTTCAGTTCATTGTTATTCATTGGTATTGTGTATTATTTGTATTATTTGTTGTGTTGCATCGAACTAACAATGAGACTTTTTTGTGTATATTTTCATTGAATATTTTTAGGTAACTCGTTGGTATGTATTGCATAGCAGCAAGTCTTAGCTCAAAGTGACAAAATGTATAAAGATAAGAAGTTGAAGAAAAAACAAACAAACAACAAATTGTCCATCAGGAGAAGAAGAAGGGAAAAAATGAAATGAAAATTCAAATAACAAGAAAAAATGTCTGTCTTTTTCTCAACGTTTTGAGTATGCAAGTTGTTTGGTGTGTTTAAACTGAAGAAAGGTACAAAAAAAAAGAGAGAAAAAAGGATAAAATTGAGAAAGTGACATTTTACGCAAGGAATGCAAGTTGAGAATGAGATTCTTCTTCTTCTTCGTCTTGGTCTTCTTGTTCTTCCTTTTTTTGGTAACTTAACTTCACGTGTGTGTCATTTTGTCATCAGTCATCAAGTAAAGTTGAATGATGAAGAAAAATAAGAAGAAGAAGAAGAATAAAAATGATGTAAACAGTGAAAACAACATCAACAGTCACTTTGAAACGAGAAGAGAAGAGAATTGAACTTTCAAGTCAATTTAAAGCAGCAGCAACATTTTTACCCGGTACAGCAGATCAAGTTAACCGGTGAGACTTTGACGGTGATAAAAAACGATAAAGGTTAAACTTGAGTAAAGAAAGAAAACCTCAAGTAGAAGAAAAGGAAGAAAAAAGGAAGAAAAAAAGAAGTCAAGAGAAGAAATATAAGAGAGTTTCAAAGTGAAGAAAAGATAAGATGATGATGATGCTCAAGCGTAAAAGAATCGTTTGACAGGAAAGAAAAGAAGAATTAAAAGTGAAATGAGCATTTTGAGAGATAGAAATGAAGAATCAGTCATTCTAGTTTCTTTTTTTCTCTTTGTTATACATTCCATGTACATCATCATCATCATCATCATGATCATCAGTGACTGCATCCTGTGCTCTCTTTTTTTCCACAATGTTATTCTTTAGGACGATGGAAATCATCGTCCTGAAAGATTGTCAACTGTTGTCACAAGTTGAATAGAACACAAAGTCACATCAACACACAAGGTAAACAGGCCAAAGAGAGAAAGAGAGAAAAAAAAATATGGGGACAATTGTTGTTGATGTTGATGTTGTTGTTGTTGTCATCGTTGATGTAGCATCAGTTTGGACATACAGTGCAGTGTATGCAGTGTAAGATAGGCACATATAAAGATACACTGAAAATTCATCCATGTATACAATACATCGCCAATCTTAACAAGAGACATTTTTGCGTGAAGAAAGAATCAAATGATGACGAAAAGGAGCTTGACAAATACACACACAAACACACTCATACACACACAGACAGATATACATGTTGCACATGAAAAGAAAAAGAAGAAACAATCTAATTTTTCAACAAGTTATTCACAACAACACACAATGACACAATGACACAAAGTCTAAAAGTAGACAAGTTTTTTTGCAAGAAAAAAAAGAAAGAAAAAAAATTGACTGCATTTTCAATTGATTGATATTTCAAAATAGTAAAATTTCCTCTTCTTCTTCTTGACCATCTTCATCATCATCTTGTATACACATCTTTAAGCTACATCTTTCTTTGTTAAATGAAATGATGGTGGTAAATATTTCCTTGGAATTTTGAAAAAAAATTTAGCAATGACGATGACAAAGAAAAATAAGAAAAATTATATTGAATTGAAGACCAAATGGCACATTGATCACACAGTTAGTGTGACCTATCAACCATTATTTGAAAATTATTGGACTTTGACAATTGTATTTTTAACCAAAGAAGAAGAAAAAGAAGAAAAGATGCAGATTCAATTTACATTGCAATGATGATGATTGTTCAAACACATCCATATTCAAACCAAACTGAAGAATCATTTGAAGTTGGACTGGCACTTCGTGTCACATGATGATTGTGATGATGATTGGAATTTGATGGTGACTGTTGATGTTGCTGTTGTTGAAATATTTGCGATTGGTGATTTTTTTGAGGTGATTGGTGGTGATGTATTACTGTCGATGAAGATGAGGATGAAGATGATGGTGACACAATCGATACCATATGTTTACCACCATGATGGTGAATAAGATGATGATTAGAAGATGGTGATGATGAAACACTACTGTTATTACTGCTATTACCACTGCTAATACTACTTTTATTGGTAATATTTTTACCATTGAGTGATCCACCAATACCATGACCAGTTGTTGTTGTGACATTTGAATTAGTAATTGACATTGAATTACCATTGGAAAGTCGAATACTTTTATCTGATGACATAACATGATGACCACTACCACCATTTGAATGTTGCGACATTGTTGATGGTGATTGTTGATGAATATGATGATGATGTTGATGATGATTTTCATTGCTACCATTGTGATGTGAATTAATATTGGAACTACTGTTAGTGGAATTATTTGTATCACCACTATAAGTTGTACCAATATGTGTTGCGTGATAAACACGATGATAGTGTCCATGAACATGATCATTATTAGATGATGAAGATGACGAATGAATATTAACAATATCATCAATACCAACACCATTAAGACCAACGGGACAAGTTACACCATTTTTAATTATAATACCATTGGAATTTGTTTCATTCAATGATACAATGCCATTACCATTGTCACCATTTTGACCAATCTTATTGATATTAGAATTGTTACCATGATGAGGTCCATGAAAATTCGATCCAGTAATTAAAGTTGATGAACAAGAATTACTTGTAATCGATGATGATGATGTAATTGAATTTGAAACATGATAATAATAATGATGATGATGATCATTAACATTCCTTCGATTGCCATGATGATGTTGTTGTTGTTGTGTTTGCGGTGTTTGTTGTAGAATTCGTCCGGTCATTGAATTGTCTCTCGATGCCAGTCGAGAAAAATTAACGCTGCTGCTTTTAAAAGCTCCTCGAATGAAATTTCCCTGATGAAATGGTGAGACACCTGTTGAACCACCACCGCCACCATTAACAATAGATGAACCTCGTGGTGGTGTGACACCGATTGCATCGAAGATTCCATTGAGTGATTTACCAGATGACGATGTTGGTGGTGGTGTTGAAAGGTTACATTGTCCATGATGATTAGAACTTTGTTGTTGTTGTTGTTGCTGCTGCTGTTGTTGGTGTTGTTGTTGTTGTTGTAGTTGCTGTAGTTGCTGCTGCTGTTGTTGACTGTTTCGTGTTAATTGCAACAATTTATCCTGTGTTAATTTAAGCGTATCAGAAATATTATCTTTTTCATTCTTTAAATTATCTTTATCCTTACGCAATTGCTCCAATTGATTGGATAAATCAGTTATTTGTTTGATAAGTTTTTGATTTTCATCCTTTAAATTAGTATTATTACATTCACATTGATCTAATTTCAATTTAGATAATTCAAGTTGACCTTTAAGTGTAGTTATTTGTGAATGTAAGGAATAATTTTCATCACGTATTTTAGTTAATTTAGCTTCAGATTCTTTAAGTGTATCCATCGACAATCGAATTTGGTAATTTTCACGTTCAATTTTTTCCAATCGATGATTAAGTTCACCAACAAGTGATACACAACCAGAATCTGTTTCAAACAATGTTTCTGAGGTAAAATTAAGCATATGGTCAGCATCCTCAAGTTCATCAAGTGAATCTACATTTGATCCGTTGGTAGAGAGATAATGTTTGCCATTACTTATTGGTACATTTGTACAATCAATTGAATATCTTTTGTTCGAACATGCAGATGATGAAGAAGAAAATGGATAAGAAGATGCGGATGATGAGCACGATGATGCCGTTGGTGAAATAGCTTTGACACAATTGGACACAAGACCATTGACACTTGTATTTGATGAAGAAGTTGTCGTCGTCGTCGTTGCTGCTGTTGCTGTTGCTGTTGATTTAGATGTTGTTAAATCATTGGCTGGATTATTGTTACTCATTTCACTATTGCGAATTGAATCAACTGATGAAAGTAACTTTTGATGCTCAAGTTCAAGTTTGAGAAATCGTTTGGTTGCATCAGAATTGATTTGTTCACGTAAATTACTTCCATTGGTGTTTTTAGTAAGTAAACATCTTAAATGTGACAATTCAGCTTGAACTTGAGCTAAATCGTCAACAACACCTTTCTTTTCAATGCGACAACAATTAAGTTCTTCCATAAGACATGATAACTTTTCATTATCAATTGTATGTTGTTCTTGTAATTCTGTTGTTAATGTTGTTAATCGATTGATTGTTGATTCTAATTCAGGAATTTTATCTGCTTTACAACGTGATAAATCTAATTGATCTTGTAAAATATTATTTTGATCATGCAATAGTTTATTTTCTTCACGTAATTCATCTAAACGTTTTTTATAAAAATCAAGTTCATTAAGTTTTTCACGATATTTGATAACTTCGGATTCTAATCGATCAACTAAACGAACTTTTTCATTTAATATATCAATTTCATCTTGAAGTACTTTGGCTCGACGAGTTTGTAACAATAGATCAGAATTTTCTTGATGCAATTTAGTTAATGTTTTGTCATTTTTTTCAAGAATTTCACGTAATTCACATATTAATTCACTTTTTTCTTCATTTTCAAGGGTAATATTACGTAATTTTGATTTGAGCTCTTGTAAATATTGTTGATTTTCACTATTGGTATTTTGGTGGTTATTTAAATTTTGTATACAGTTTAAACATTGTTGTTGTTGTTGTTGTTGTTGATGATGATGGTGGTTATTCAGTTGGTTAATATCAGTTGATGATGATGATGACATTGATGCAGCTAAAATAGCTTCATCATTTTCCTCAAGCTCTGCTTTTAGTGCTTCGATTCGATGTCGCACTTGATCTTCGTTAAGAGATGTCACACTGTCACTTGTCAAAGTCACAATTGGTGGACTTGTCATCGATGATGATGAAGATGATGGTAATTGTGAAGTTGAGGAAGAAGAATTAGACAACACTCGATCATCAGATGAAGATGAAATGGTGACATTTGGACAAGATGATGGTGTAGTTGAAGTGACACAATTTGAAGCAGGTGATAAGACTAAACCATTAATTGATTCATCAACATTGGCTGGTGGAACCGGTGAAGACATGGAAAGATCACGACTAGAGTTAGTTGTTGAGATCGATGGTGAAAATAAGTCACATAAAGTAGATTGACTTGAATGACTTTGAAGGTATAAGTTTACCGCTTGAAGTACTAGTTGATCTCTTTCCTTGACAAGTTTCATTATAAGAGATGCACTAGAAGAGTCTTTGTCTTGTAAATCACAAACCATCATTTTGTTTGTTATTGAAGACATTGATAAATTGATAGATGAATTAGATGATGAATCTTCTTTGTTGTTACCTTGACCGTTGGTTTGTTTATTACAACAAGTAGAACTACCACCACCACCACTACTATTACTTGGTTGACCTGGGCTACGGGTACACTCAGCCATGATGCATCCGGTCCAGTTGTCCCTCTGTCTCCTTTGCCTTTGGCTGAGAGACTTTTTTCTCTTTCTATTTTCAAAACAAAACTTGCTGTGAAGTGACTCACACACTCACACACTCACACACTCACAGTTGCTAAGTTGAAAAAACGAGCGAAAGAGAATGAGTGAGACAAGAGAGAAGAATAACGAGAAGGAGAGAAGAGAAAAAAGGACAGAATAGACAGGCAGGCAGCAAGCAACGACGATGTTGGGTCGGTTGAAGCAGATGGAGAACTGAAGGGAAAACGAGAGAATTGCAGTCTTGTGTGCTCTTAACTCAGCCTGTCAGTTTTCAAGAGCTGGCTTCTCTCTAGCGCCAGGTGCGGACTGCTGCACTGTGTATCAATGTGTTGTGTATGTTGTGTTGCAGGAGCAGGATTGAGTCTCTCTCTTTTTCTCTCTCTCTTTCTCTCTCTCTTTCTCTCTCTCTTTCTCTCTCTTTTTCACTGTGATCAGCTGTTTCCTCTCTCGTTCTCTCACTCTGTCTGGTCTTTTCAAGTTATCCATGCGACTAACCCACAACCCTCGAATTATACGTTAAATTATTACTCCTGTGACTATTTGTCTTAATCTTTGCCCTTATTCCTTCTTTCTTCTAATTTGAGACATATCCCGTGGATGACTCATCGCACATCTTCTCAAGTCGTAACCCTTTTATCACACGTAGGAAAAAGTAAAAGGATGCTTGATGATTTTGTTGTTGTTCTGCTCTGTCAATTGTACAAAGTTTACATTGTTTTACTAGGATACATTTTCTCACCTAATCTTTTCTTTTGGTATATCATGATGATAATGATGATACCACATCTTACAGTGGACTACTGCAACATTTGACAAGGGGTGATGGGTATACCTGAGCAGAGTTGGGTCTTTAGTATAAGTAGTATTAGTAGTAGTAACTGGTGGTAGGAGTCCTGAGTTTACTTTTAAAACCTGTCCTTGAAGGTAAAAGTTGTTGGACCCTTTTTTTCTTCTTTTTTCTTTTTACCTTTTGTCCAATCGTTCTTCGGTCACAAGGTTTGGGTGTGGAAAGAGAGAGAGAGAGAAAGAGAATAAAGATCAAAGGGTAGACAGGAGGATTGAGCCCTCTTTGTCTATCCACGAAAAAATTACCTGCACTCAGCAATGAAACTGACAAAGTACATTTGTGCACTCCTGTCAAACTTGACTGTGTGTCAGACAGGTTCACCTGCTTGTCGGCTCTTGTTAACAGTTTTACACTCATATTACATAAACTCGATTGCCTTTGCCTTTGCCTTTGCTGTGAGTTGATAGAGAAAGAGAGAAAGAAAATGAAGAAAAATAAGAATCGCCTGTGTTGAGAATAACGAATTTTTCACTTGCTCCTTCACCTCTGTTCTTTCTCTCTCCACAGAGGAAAAGAAGCAAAGGAAGGAAAGGAAGGAAGGGAGGAGAAGGGGCCAAAAGTTGTTTGGTAAAAGGAAGTGGCAAACAGACTTGACAAGCAGAATAAAGGAAAGAAAAAGAGAGTGAGAGAAAGATGAAAGAAGAGAAACAGAATGCGAACCGTGAACCAGTGAGAAAGAATGAATGTCTAAGCAAGTCCGTGTGCTTGAGCACAGTTTTTTTCTTTCTTTTTCCTTTCTTTCTTTCTTTCTTCTTGCTTACAGTTCATTCAACCGAACAAGAAGCTGGTCCTTCTCTTTCTTCTCTCTTCTCTCTCTCCTCTCGTGGTCGGGGCACATGAATTTCAAGTGAAACTGGTGAACATGTTAAAATGAAGAAAAAGAAGTTGAGGGAGGTTTTAACAAAGAAGAAACAGTAATACACCAGGAACAACAGCACATGAATTCACCAATGAAGATTAAACTGAGAAGAAGGAGGAAAAAACGGAAAGAAAGAATCCTGTAATGAAAGAATCTTCTTCTTCTTCTTCCTCTTCTTCTTCTTCTTTTACCGGAAGAGGTAAAAGCATCCAATTTAAATTTCACAAGTCACAAAATATTCTCATCATTTACCTTGTTACGCCCACCTCATGCCAATCCAACGCACATTCTTTGTACATATTGTAATATTACAAGTGAAGTAGTAAAAAGTTACTACTACTTACTTGCTTGCTCAAACCTTAACATTCAACCTGGATAATTGATGTACACTCTTTTACTGTCTTCAACAAACAAATTGATCAGATGACACAATTTATTTTTATACATGGAATCACTTTCAAACAACAAACAAACAAAATCATCTTCCAACAGATAATTCAAAGTTTCGAAGTTTCAAAGTGTCTTCATCATCTTCATCATCATCATCCAACAACATGAACAAAACAACTTTTCAACGTTAACCTTTTTACAGTGAATTTTCATCAACTTCCTCCTCCTTTTTCCTCTTCTAATACTTCTTTTGGTTATTTGACCAAGAACAATTCGTATAATTCTTTTCCTTCTTCTTCTTTGCCATCAGCAAATGCCATCAGAAGCAACAGTTGCTGTTTGTATGAGTGTGTGAGTGAGTGTGTGTGTTGTCCATGCACCTGCTTTAACCTCGCGATCACTCATTTAACTGCTAGCACACCTGTTGAATATAAAATCAAGTCATCCAAGTCAAACTGGTTAAAGCCATGCGGTGTTTCACAGCGAAATCGAGCTATCCTCTGGCTAAAAGATCACACCATGAATTTGCCTCCTTCCCGATCTGCTTATTTTTCTTCATCTTCTTCTTCTTCTTCATCTTTTTCTCCTCAAGCATCTTCTTCTCTATCTTTTTTTCTTCTCCTTGTTTCTAGTTCTACTTCTTCTTCTTCTTCCTATTCTAATACCGCTGTTGCATCTCTTCATCTTTATCTGCATCACCTTCATCATCACAAATTCCATTTTCTCACACACAGCGAGTCTGAAGAAAAAAATGAATCAAGTGAAACAAATGGATCAACAAATTCTTCATCATCAGAAAATACGCAAAGTTAGTCTACTCATGCTAACATTATCCATGATAATTCATACATATATATATTCAAATGTTGTATACTTTGTTGATGATGATGACAATACGTATGTATGATGAAGGGGTATTTGGATGAATGAAATGAGATACATTTAAATTGTTTCCCTTATCATCATCATTTGTGACCAGTCACAATTGTCGGTGTGGTTAAGTGAATAACCATTTTAACCCGTAAAAATTCACAAGTACCCGAAAAAAGATCAATCCTATACACATGGATGCTTTTTTTTCTGTCATTAGTTGAAAAAGTTTTCTTCTTCTTCTTCTTCTCCTCACTTCAATTGAATACCATTGTCTTTGACTTGAACTGTGAAAAGTGATCGCAACCATCTCATATTTTATCATCTCGGTCTCAATTACAACCCCTCAAATTGATAATTGTTGTAAAATTTATGTTTACCATACACGAAGTGAGAAAGTTTACTCAACTGGTGAAAGTAAATTGTTCGACACTCTGGGAATTTTCTCTTTCGACTGAATCAAATCTCTCAACCCTCTACGTCAATATTCATCATCATCATCCTTACTGAGTGTCATCTACTTAATCATCAACATCTACATCTTGACATCATCTTCATTTTACTTCGTGAGAGAAAATATAAATTTTTTCTCTCTCTTTTTACCATCATTTTGTAAAGTTATATTTTTTTCATAACCCTGATGCTATCAATGTGAATATTATTATTTTTTTATTTATTTTATCTCACCAAGTGACAGAGTATCCAGTACTGGGCTAAGTTAAGTGAAAGACTATATTTGACTACTGTTTAGTGCTGTTAATGGATGCAAACTGTCTTTTCTTCCTCTTCTTTTTCGGTTAAAAGTGTCTGCTTATTCCTTGTTGCCAATAAAAAGTGATTCAAGTCGTAAAGGGAGTGAGAAGAGGAAGGAAAAAGAAAAGTTCTTTTTTTCTTTCTTCTTCTTCTTCCTCACGAACATTCCTCAAGATGTCTTCTTTCACACATTCTTCACTCTCCTTGTCTTTCTGATGGATGAACCAATTGGCCTGATCATCTTAAAATAGCTTTGTTACATGGCAAATGCTCAAATAGTCAAATGTTGTCTCTCCTCCTGTTGTGTAATGTTCCTGTTAACATTCCTCTGTTTGTATGTCAGCTTATGCTTATGTAATCACCCAATGCGTTCAAATCTTCTCTGTCACCATACAATGCCAAACCAATGTGGATGTCATGAATGTGAAGTAAAGTACGTAAATGCATAAAACAAGTGTGAAATAAATGAATGAACATGTCAAACATCTGAAAAAGAAAAAAAGAGAGAAAGAAAGAAAGGAAAGGAAAAAAAAGAAATTGCATTAAATTGGTAATAATTCGGTTAAACTAGTTGAAAAATTTGTGGGATGGGCTGAAAATTGACTGAAACAATTTTTCATCATGTTACTGATACCATTTTACTTGAGTACTCTACTACTTAACACTGACATGTAGTAAGTGTTACAATTAATTCTTTTACTCTAAAAGTCAAGGTGTAGAATGATCAGTATACGATGTATGTGTTAAGCGATAGCACACGTTGCCAAGTGCAAATTTGGTTTGAAAAGAAAAATTGACTTGCGAGTTCAATTCATTTCTACTCGTGATACAAATCAAGGACAAGAATGAACAGATGATGATGATGATGATGTTGCTGCTGCTGCTGATGGTGACTTGTAACTGTGAAGGAGAAAGAGAGAAAAATTGCAAAGTTCATTTAAACCAACAGTAGCAGGAGGTGGAGGAAGAACAGAGTAACAGCTGTGTTTGGAAGAGAGATGAAGATGCAGATTATTTGGAAAAGTAGAAAAAAATGCCAAATGAATTTAACCATCGTAAAGGTTCACTTCGATAAGTGAAGTTAGCCTTGGTCACACAGTTTAAAGTTGTATGGTAAGATGGTAAAATGGTAAAATGGTGAAATGGTACCGAAGAGTAGTTCACTGGGACTGCCGCATCCTGTCCGGATGAAGGAAAAAGAAAAAAGAGGGAGGATGCTAAACAGATGACGTTTTTTTCTTTAAATCCTCCAGTTGAAACAGATGAGGCACACACACACACATTTATATACATTCAGACAGTAACCATCGAGTTTAAACAAACATATGCACCAAACTGACCGTAGTTAACTTGTTGTTGCTTCTACTTCTTTAACTTGATGGATAATTTGCCATCACAGGGTACAGGATACACCAATGCTTTTCAATTAGCAAGGAGAAAGATCAAATGGATGCTTTTTCAAAGTTAAAGTCATTTGTTACCCTGTAACACACCTTTAGTGGTCGGTCATTGATAGGTTTGTTTTAGTTTAACTTGATTGAGTTTCCTTTCCTTTGCTCTTGTTGTTTTTCTTTCTCGTTTTGTTTGCTTTCATTTCCTCAGGTCAATAATTTAAGGGTTGAAGATAATGAATCAACAGACAATTGATTGCAACACTTTGGAAAGTGATTTGACACTTAATTGTACTACGATGATGTTATGCTTGAGATTTAAACTTACCACTCAGTTCAATTAGTCAAATTAGGCGGAGCTTACAGGGCAAATGGTTGCTTCAGGTCTTCGGGTAGAATGGTAAGATTAATCAACGACAGGATGCTAATGAACCATGGTACCAGTATTTTGCTCATTGTCATTGTTACCGGATCAACATTCAGGTTACTTGAATAAAAGTTCATCTTACTCTACGAATAAAAAAAAGGTTTTATTAACGGTCATACTTTACCTTTTTCTTCATCTCTCTCTCTCTCTCTCTTTCTCCTTGTATCTTCACATGAGGTTACGCTTCAACTTGCAACATGCAAAGACATTTTTTATTCATCTTTCATACCAAACCTTACGAGATGCAAATGTCCATCCGTCTACAGGTTAATCTGTCTGACGTTTCATGATCGTATATCCTACCAAATGGTTATATTAACTTTGTATCATATTTTACTTACCTCACATGTTATACACTAGATACGTTTTGTCTTTAATGACACAACGTCGACATCCTAATGACCGGAAGGTCAAAATAAATTTTACACTCATTTTTGTTACTAATTGTGTTCATGGATACACGGTGAATGGTACACTTTGTACCTTGATAATTTATATATATTTATATATATATATATATATATATATTTGTGTGTTCATTCAAAAACATCAACTTTAATTATATAATTTGTATGCATTTTTTTAAATTTAAATTAAACTTACTTAATGCGTCTTCTTCTTTTTCTTCCTTGCTTCAAGTAGTCGAAGTCAGAATCGAAACCGATAGCAGTGCCACCCATTGATGACGAGTCTTTCATTGCAATAGTCAATCTTGTCGTCGTTGTGAATCTTGCTACTCCTTTAATCTTGATTCGACGTGATTTCTCATAATAATGTATTCTAATATACCACCAGGAGCATCTCAACCACCTCATCATTCATACTTACCACCTGGACAACCTGGTCCATATGGACATGATCAAACTGGTCCATTCATTGGTGGTGGTGGTAGTAGTAGTAGTAGTGGTGGCCAACATGATCCTTTTGGCGTAGGTACGAATGATCCTTTTGGTCCTACTGGCTCATCATACTCAACTGGACAACCTACTGGTCACTATGGTATACCAAGTGGACAACCTGGTATGCCGTATGGTAATCCACAACCTTTTGCCAATATGATGCCTGGAGGTTTTAACCCTGATTTGATATATACAGCCGGCTCTTCAGTGTTGAATCATTACTCAGCTGATATTCAAGAAAAGAGTAAATCATATACTACATGGATCAGTGACAAATTGAAATATTATTTTGCCGTTGATACTGGATATGTTATTAAAAAATTGATTTTACTCTTTTTTCCTTTCACTCATACTGAATGGTCAGTTAAATTTGCTGCTGATGGACCGATTGCACCTAAAGATGACGTCAATGCACCTGACCTTTACATTCCATCCATGGCAATTGTAACATTTGTCTTATTAGCTGGTTTTATTCTTGGTACAGGTGGTGAATTTTCACCCGAAAAATTAGGTTTATATGCTTCAACAGTTTTTACTGTGTTATCAATTGAAGTATTATTAATCAAAACTGCATTATATTTATTATCAATATCATGTGCATTGGGTATATTTCATTTGATTGCATATTCAAGTTATAAATTTGTGCCAATGGTTGCATCATTGCTTTTGAGTTATATATTTCATTCAAGTACAATATATTATTTGATTTTACTGTATACATCACTTTCACTTGCTTTTTTCCTTTTACGAAGTTTGTATGTAACCATTCAAACAACATCAATTGGTTCAGCTGCTCCTCAAAATGGCTTGTATCTTGTTCTAGTAGTTTGTATACTTCAAGCAATACAAATGTACTGGCAAACTTATAGTTTAGCAGCAATTATATCTAAGTGACCTAATAATTAAAAATTCTTCTTCTTTTCATTGAACAATCAAATGCGTGACTGTTGACTAATGATTAGTTTTGTTTTCATTCATTTAATCTTTGTCTATCAAGTTCATCAGCTGTTGATGTTCACGAATTGGTTGAATATTTTATTCAATATGAATTAGATGTGCATCAATAGTTGTTATCTGTTGAGAGTTTACATTGTTCATGATGATGATGATGGTTGAATGATGGTTATTACCAAATAGCCATTGAGGACACGAGTGTCACACGTGGGTGAAAGGTGAAAGATGATGAGGATGAACTTGTCATGAACCTGTGACAAATGAACACAATGTGTGGGATGTAAAAAAAGGTACAAATGACTTGATACTCTTCTTTCTTCCTTACATCACTACTTGTACATGCTTGTTGGTTGTTGGTTGTTGTTTGTTAAACTTTCTAACAATTTTTCAGTCTGTTACTTTGACAAAATATCAGGCAAAAAGGACAAAAGTTAATGCAAATGAAGTACCACATTGATGATTAACATTATTTTTTACCTTTTCTTACATGTTCAAACCTTCATTTCATGCTTCATCTTGTTTCTTCCTTTTTGCATACAGGAAAAAGAAACAATTACAAACCAAATGAAGAGGTTACAGGTGAATGAAAAGTAATTTACGAAAGAAACAGAAATGTCGAGACAAAAGGTAGAAGAAAGGAAAAATTAGTTGAAAAGTAAAAAAGTAAAAAAGTTTCTTTCACTTTGTTATTGAGTTGTTTGGTTGTTCTTTCACCTGTAGTTTACATGAAAGTTTCTCTAATGAGTGTCAAAGTTGATCAAACTTCTTTTTATCCGGTAACATTTGCAATTGCATCAGTCAAAGTCCTTTGACATTTTTACCCTTTTTACCTAAGATGCAAATGAACACACACAAAGGACTAAGTACAAAAGTTTATTCTTCATGTTCTTTCTGTAGTTCTTTTCATTTGTTCATTTATTTTCCTTCCTTTCCTTCCTTTTTTTTCTTCTTCACGTGAATTAAGTTAATGATAATTCTATTTATGCATATGATACACATTGATGAAAATGTTACATCCAATGAATGATAATGTTGTATAGAAACGGTACACAATCAATTGATTGACCTGACATTTGATGATGAAGCATCATTTTTTTCTTTCTTTTTGGGTGACCTTTTATATTCAACTTGGTAAATTGATCAACAGGTCAGTGAACGATTTCAATGAATATCATTGAATGATATGATGAATATATTTGAATCCTTTTACTAAGTTTACATGGTGCATAAAAGAATTGATCATTACTGATGATGATGTTGAATACACACAGATGCAATTACTTTTACTCACTGATGCAATTGAAATGAATTTTTTAAGGAAGCAAATATCATCATAATTTAAAATGCCACAATTGGGTTTAAGGACAACAATTACCTTTTTCTTCTTCTTCTTTTTTGTAACCACGTGAATCATTATAATGCAACGATTCATTCATGTGTAACTCAATAAGTCAAACTATCAACAGGTGTCAATCAAGTAGATGAATACACTTTATATTTGTCTGTTTGTCTGTTTGTGTTTGTGTGTGTGTTCTATTTTAAATTATTATCTACTGTAACCTTGCTCATGAGATCATTTGATGGGAGAAAAAGGCAATTTGAATAATATTCACACTCAATAAATGCCTTTACAGTTACTTGATTGAGATGGACTTTGCACATGATGAAAATATGACTGACTGGTGATGATGATGATGATGATGATGCTGGTGATGCTGGTTACTTCCTGCTGAGATGAAAATAGAAATGATACAACTCACTTACTTCTCCTTCTTCTTTTCTTAAATTTGCCAAAAGTTCTTTCATATCAACCAAATCTATTTTATTGTTAAAGTTATTTCAATGGAATGATTTTTTCACTCTCTTGGTCAAAAATTTCATTGACCAGTATGAACATACTTTTGATTGACACTTGAAATAATTTATATCATTTAGATGAAGGAGAGGAAGGAAAAAAAAGTCACCCAGTTACATAGAACTTGTAAGGTGATATTTAACTTGATTATCAGGTTAATTTAAAATACGTAAAGTAAATAAAAAGTTATATTTCAAGTAAATTGTTGCCTACTCGTTTTAACTCATTTTCTACTGGTCTACTTTGAAAGATGATGATGATGATGATGATGATGATGATGTTGATGATGTTGATGGAAACTTTACTATTTTATTACTTCCTTAGAATGATCATTCGACTTACTGTTAAATTGTTTGTGACTGTGACAATACATTGAATTGTCGGGAGTCGATTGAAGGACATTCAACTGAATCAACTGGTTAATTTGATGCAACAACAAGAAATAACAACCAGATGACTTCCGGTTAAACACGTTTACAGTTAAAAAGTGTCAAAATGGCAGATGTTGATCTTTAATGCTGCTAGTGTATTGAGTTAATTGTAACTTAATCACCTTTATTTTCATCTGTCATCATATTTATATGCTTCCGTGGTTTATATGATAACACGTATGATGTGTTTCAAACCACACATTTACATTCACACACATAAACAGACACAAACAGATACACATACCATGATGATGAAAAGTTGTTTGTGTGAATGTTGTTAAGGTAACTTTAAGGTAAGCAAGTAAACTCACAAATAGACAATTAAAAAAGTATCAAGATGATTTTTCAGTCACAATGTAAGTCATCTCACGATCATCACGATTTACTTTTTTTCTTTCCACTGTTGATTCGTGTTTTTCGTGTTGGTTCATTCACTACTTCACTACTTCACCAACTTTTATACAACAGGGTTAAATTAGATATTACTTTTGTTCATGGTAATTGTTTAGGCCAATTGTTGTTACCCGGTATGCTTTTTGTTTCTCTTGATGATCATTTGAACTTGATTCATACTTCAAACATGCGAACTTACAGATCAGGTTGCGTAAGTTTGAAATTAAATTTTTTCACCAACCATTTTCAAGGGCAAGAAAACATTGTCTACTACATTTTACTCTTTACACTTTATACTGCACATTTGTAACTTTGAATTATATGATGTTACTTTGTTAATCATCTTCTCATCGGTAAACCTTTAAACATTCAAATGAGTCCCTTTTTCAACTTACCTTTTTCTTGTTACTTATTACCTGTTGGTGCTGTTGATGTTGAGTAAGTATGGAAGAAGAGAAAAGAGAAAAGGGAGAAAGAGATGCTGGTTGAAGATGAAGAGAGAAAAATGAGGCCAGTATTTGTGTCCATCCTTGGTTAAAGCCTTCACGATATACATCAAGTGAATATATGTACAGCGAACAAAGTTAACTTTGATTCAAGATTGGTCACGATTTTATTTCGTTCCTTTACTTCTTTTTCTTCTTCTTCTTCTTCTTCTCTCTTCATCCAGCTGTGAAGTTTCCTTCCTTTCAACTGATTGCACCCAAATGTTACCCTGGACAAATGTAACTTGGACAAATCACATCACCATGACCACATGTTGATGTAGACGATGATGATGATGATGATCATCATCATTTATTTACTATTGATGTGAAAACATTGACTTAAATTTTCACTCACACATTCAATTGATGATATTTTATCATCAACACAATTTTAATCTATATCTTTGCCAAATTTACTGATTGTTAATGGTTAACAGTTTATACAGTCAACATTTAACAGTTAACAGTTAACAGTTACTTATTCATGCAAATAAAGATAATTTACTATTTTTCAATAACTTTTGATGTGACTAATTTTCTCTTTGCTCTTGATAAACATTGAAGTGAAGTAAGATGTTAAATAGAAGAAGAGAAGGAAAAAAAATGTTTGTGAATTTAGTTACTTTTTTAGTTATTTTCAAACAAGTCAATGATTAACTTTATCATCTTCTTGAACAAATTAACAACAACCAAGTGAACCAAATGAACCAAGTGAACCAAATGTGATGATTCATTTGGTTATATTTTCATTTATCTTCACACCAAATAACATGAAATGATTATTTATCATCATCATACACGAGTTTGAATTATATTTCGATATAGTTGAAGATGAAAGAAAAAGAGTTAAAGTTTTTCCTTTCTCATGATGATGATGATGATGATGATGAAAGTGTATGTATCCTGAAGTAACTAGTGTGAATTAACTAAGTGTGCTGATGATCATGTCCATCAGTCATCTAGAACAATGTAGAAGAAGTAAAATACATGTCATATTTATTATATACTGTTAGTAAGAAGAAGAAGAAGAAGAAAAACAGGACAAATCAGTGTGACCAAGAAGACTTTTAACAACAATTTAAATGTTAACCTCAGCCTTGAGTAGGTCATTGGTTCAACCAGTAAATTTACTTGTTCATCGGATAAATAGTTTGTCTTTACTTGTCTTGTCTTGTCTTGTCTTGTCTTGTCTTTACTTGCCCATCTATACTGAACAAACGCACTCCTTCCTGGAGTGAAATGTGACAAGTAGATCAAGCAAATCACATTTTTTCATCTTAATGATAGATACATTTCAACTTTTAAAAGCAAAATGAAGGAGTATACGGAAGAGAAAGTGAGTCAGACATCAGTTAAAAAGTAAAAAAAATGTTTCTCTCTTCACTTTTTTTCTCCCATTTAATTGCAATCGCAGGACATACTTGTTATTCAGTTACTTTGAAACTTTCATCATATACACTCATCATTATGATTCAACTTGTACACTTGGTTTCTTCGATCATCCTTTTAATCAGTACTTTTGGTGTCTTAGTCAATGGTAAAGTGTGTTCTATCTTGTGTTCTGTTCTTTCCTCTTCGTCTCCTGTTGTATGTCCATGTTGAATGACCTTGACTAATTGATTGATAATAATTTACAGGTTACAATGTTAATTGTTCAGTTACCGTCGAAGCTGCTGACAAATGTGCCAAAATCTTACTCTTCGAAGGTGATCGAGATCGACTTGTACCAAAAAATGAAGATGAAATGAATCAACATTGTCAGTAAGTACATTTGATCAAGTTTGTCGTGTAAAATAAACTTGAATGCTTATTTTATCCTTCTTCTTTTTGATAAAGAATCATGAATGATAATATGAAATGCCTTGAAAAACATTCAAAATGCTATCGTCCTTTTCCTCGACAAATCTTCAACTTGATATTAGTACATGTCCGACAAACACATAAAACTCGTTGTATATCGAAATCTGGTCGTGCTGAATTTTTAAAACACATGCAATGTGTTAAATCTAAAAGTGCATCTGAACCAGCACATGTTTGCCTTGATAAATGGACTGTACAGATGAAATTAATTTCTGATACATTTAATATTGAAGATCATTTTCCTGGTGTATGTTGTTCATATCATATGATGAAGAAATGTTTAGTTGATGCTGTACTGTCTGCATGTAAAAGTACTACTGGTTCAGAACAATCTGGTCGTGAAGCTGCTAAATATACTGAAAGAACTGTTAGTGAAACATTTAGTGATTTTTTAGATCTTGCATGTGGTAGACAAAAAAATATGGATGATTGTAACAAATCATTTGCTAATGGTACAGAAAAATTAATTAACGCTGTTGCATCTGGTGTATCACATCAAAATGGATCAGCTTTGTTTCATGCATTGAAAATTGTCACTCGACATGATTGACAAAGAGAAAAAAGATGAAAGAAGACTCAGTAAGTACGTTTTCCATGAAGAATGTTCTATTAATTCAATTGGATTGAAGAGTGTATTTTGTGTATTTTGTGTGTGTGTGTTTTGTCTTGACAAGTCAAGCAGCTTTCTTCTTTATTTGACCTCATTTATCTATATCAAACTTGTGGAACTTTCATCCTCGTCGTCATTCATCCACATACACATTACTGTAAATGTATACTTGACTGTCACATTGAAAGTATTTATATAAAGTACTTAGAAACATAAGACAGGGGAATTCATGTTATTCTTTTTGTTCTTTTTTCCTCTTGTTCTGTCTATTGTTTTACTCAATAAGATATCATAATGAATTGATCAAAGTGAACTCTGTACACTTTGTCATGGTTACTTTTCACCATAGATGGTTTTGTATGTACTCACATTTACCATACTTAATAAACTTGCCTCACTTGTCATTGTCATTGTCTTTGCTTCTTGTTGTTTCAAGTTGTCTCTTCTTCTTCTTCTTCATCATCATGGATTGCAAAATTACCAAAGTTATATGCAAAGATATTCGATTTCCAACATATACTGAAGGAAAACATGGATCTGATGCTATGCACACAGATCCTGATTATTCATGCGCTTACGTAATCCTTCAAACTGATCATTCAACACTTACTGGACATGGATTAACATTTACCATTGGTAAAGGTACTGAAGTTGTTGTTTATTGTATCAAATCACTCGAATTTTTAGTTATTGGAAAAAAATTATCTGATATATTTAATAACTTTGATACTTTTTGGCGAAGTATCACAAGTCACAGTCAACTTCGATGGATTGGACCAGAAAAAGGTGTCATTCATTTAGCATCATCAGCTATTGTCAATGCATTGTGGGATCTTTGGGCTAAAATTGAAAACAAACCATTGTGGAAACTTTTAGTTGACATGGAACCAGAAAAATTAGCTTCAACCATTGATTATAGATACATGTAAGTAAATAAATCAATTGTAATTGATAATGCTGATGATAATCATATTACAGATCAGATGTTTTAACAAAAGAAGAAGCAATAAATATTTTGAAAAAAGGTAAAGAAAATTCTCGCCAAAGAGAAGAAAACATCATATCAACTGGTTATCCTGCGTACACAACATCAATTGGATGGTTAGGATATTCGGATGAAACTGTGATTAACAATTGTCGTGATGCATTGAAACAAGGATATACAAGATTTAAAGCTAAAGTTGGTGATAATTTACAATTTGACATACAAAGGTTAACATTAATACGTAAAGAAATAGGATATAATAATGTATTGATGGTTGATGCTAATCAACGATGGGATGTTGATACTGCCATCACATGGATGAAATCATTGGCATCATTTAAACCTTTGTGGATCGAAGAGCCAACTGCACCTGATGATATACTTGGACATGCTAAAATTGCATCACAACTTAATCCACTTGGTATCGGTGTTGCTACCGGTGAACAATGTCACAATCGTATCATTTTCAAACAAATGTTTCAAGCTAAATCATTACAATATTGTCAAATTGATTCAACTAGATTATGTGGTGTTAATGAAGTACTTGCTGTCATTTTGATGGCACATAAATTTGGCATACCTGTTTGTCCACATGCTGGTGGTGTTGGATTATGTGAATATGTTCAACATTTAGCGGTATTTGATTACATTTCTGTATCTGGATCACTTGAAAATCGAATGACAGAATTTTGTGATCATCAACATGAACATTTCAAACATGTTGTACAAATGAAAAATGGTTCATATGTTGTACCAACTTATGCTGGTTATTCTGCTGAAATGTTACCACAATCTATGGATAAATTTGAATATCCTAATGGAACATATTGGAAGAATGTTCTTAAGAATAATTGATTTATCAAATAACTTGGATTAAATGACAATTATTGCAATTGTTGCTGTTGTCATGGTGTCGGGTTAAGTTGGCGAAGATCATTTGTTATCAGATGACTGAAAGGAATGTTGTAACAATAACTCACTTGTTATTATTTCAATCCAATAAATCATTGAAGGAATTTATCACACTATTCATCTGTAATCGGATTAGTGATGTACCGTTGATATAGAATATAAAAAAAGTAGTTTGACTAGATTGTTGTGAATGTTGTTGTTGTTGTTGTTGTTGTTGTTGTTGTTGTTGTTGTTGTTGTTGTTGTTGTTGTTGTTGTTGTTGTTGTTAAGTTACTCAGTCAAGTGGACATCGGTCATCGTAATACGCGCGTACCTGCTTGTTGTATTGTGTATGATGCCATTTTGTTCATGATGATGATCGTGCTTTGTTGTACATCAACAAAGAAGCGCAATAACAAAAGTCAATGATGCACAGATCGGTAGACATGGATGAACAATCAACCTTTCATCATAGTCAAGGAAGTGGAGAAATAAATGAAATTCTTCCTACCAATTGGATATACTTTTTGATGACTTTACACTAAGGTTGATCAATTGATCATGATGATGATGATGATGATGATTATTTTTACTTTTTTTATTCTTTTGATAAAAAAATCTTGATGAAAGATGAACCATTGGACAGTATATAACAACAATAACAATCTGGTTCACATTCAAGTGTCACATGATGCTGATGTTGTTGATGTTGATATTGATGTTGATGATGTTTATGATGATGCAATGTTATTCCTTTTACAGTTTGAGCAATTTGTCTGGTCACAATTTGTATTAATTTGTCTTTCAAGGTGCGGTAAGTTTAATTTAATCCAACCATTTGACTTTGAAGGGATAATCGGTGTCCTCAAAAACCTTGTGGCAAATACACTTGGCCTCTGTTTTTGGTATGTCGGTATTTGTATACACATTTGGTATGATGAGTGAGTATCTCACACTCGGTTTTCAATCGAATGTATCTCTTCTCCTTCTTTTTTTCCCCTAAATTACTTTTTACCCGAGTAAAGTTCTTATTCGTGTGAATTTGTGTGGATGTGGATGTACTGATGTAAGATAGAGAGAATTAAATCAAGTCACTAGTTTGATTCAAGTTTACTCACTGTCATCAGATGTAATTACTATCATCTTAAATAACGGTAGCAATTAAGTATTTTACAAAAAAATACTTGAAAATACCTCAGGGTATAATTTTACTTGAATTTTCTTCTTCCTCCACTCTTTTTCTCTTTTTTCTCTTTCTCTCTTTTTCTCTTTTACTCGAGTATCATTTTACTTTGGTTAATCTGTTGTTGTTTGTAAAATGTTATACCAGAGGCTACTTAACTTCCAATTCAAGTTGAATTTAGTAATTTGTTTCCTTTTACTTCCCTCATCATCATGATTCACATCATTTTATGCTCAATCACTTCTTTCAATCACATCCTACAGTTAACTTGTTTTATCATCATCTTGTTTTGCTTCATCTTCTTCTTCTTTATGATGTTTCTACTTTTCTGACTAGAACAAATATTATTTCATTTGTACTGTGTGAAAATATATTTGTTCTAATTGCTAAGGTCAATTTTACTTTAAAACAACAACAACTAATTTCTTCATCATCATCCTTCATAAGGTTACAATTTACACTGAATTAATTTCACACGGATGTAAAGAAAATAAAAACTTTCTCAGAATCACACAGAATAAAATAAGTGAATTAACTAAAAATCTTGTTAATTATCATGAGTCATGTTGATTGATGTGTATGTTTAACATAAAGTTTACACAAACATCTTCATCATATTTGCTGTTTAATCCTTTTTATTTGTCTTTTCTTCCGAGTAAATTTGTCTGTGTGTTGACATTTACGACAACAACAACACATTTCATTTCAATAACAAACTTTGTGTCAGTTAAGATACACACACATTAACATTTAAGTAAGATTACAAAAGCAGACAAGCTTTTACAGACAAACTTTTAAACCAGGAAAGAAGAAGAAAAAACCAACAAAGTCATTTGGGTGAGGCAAATGACACACCTGTACACAATTTACTATCTGTTCAAATGTACACCGTTAACTTAGTCATCATCATCATCATCAGTTTTTATCATCAACAAGTGTATACGAGTGAATGTTGTATCTTTGCCTTTTTTACTTGTTTCTTCCTTTCTTTACCTTTGAAGTGGAAAGAAAATTGTTTCCTTTACTGGAAAAAAGGTAAACCGGAACTGATTTGAAACAACATTGACATGGAAATTACTTGACATTGTGTATACTTCACCTTGACAAAGTTTAAAGGAAGACATTAACAATCATTGTGACTTTTACCCAAACAAGTTATTTAAGGAGACATTTACCTTTGCCAATGTATTGTTAAAAGTTATTTCTGTAGTTAAAGTCAATGATTAAATCATTTAAATGTTTTAAACTTTATTCATGTATATAAAAAAATGTATGTACTGTTCAGTTTGTCTGATGAAAATATATTCAACAATTTACCAATGTAAATGTATATGTTCGATGACATGAGCAAAGTTTAAGGATAACAAGAAAAATGAAAAATCCCAAAAATTAATTGATCAATTGATTTTGTTTATATAAAAATGATGAGAAAATGATTATCGATGAAAATCATGGTAAAATGAAGATGACAATGAAATGATTAAAGTAATCGAGTGACAAGTTGAGGTTCTCCTTGTTCATTACGAATCAAATTGCCATTAAAAGGACGAACATTAGAATTGGTCATTGAAACAGTACCACCACCAGAACTATTGCTTGATGCTGATCCAGGAATTGATGATGGTGATGTATTTGTAGGTAAATTATTACAATTTACTGTTGATGATGATGATGATGGTCCAGCAAGTTCATGATATTCGTGACACTACAATATATACAAATCAAATATATATCAAAGGAGGTAAGAAAACAAAAAGAACAAAATTAACAATGAGAAATAACGAATTAACTATAAAATGAATATCATCATGAACACGAAGGTTAAAGAGAAAGAAAAAAAAGAGTAAACCGATTGAACAACAACTATTCTTGTTGTTTCTGTTGTTGTAAGGTTGATGATGTTATTTTATGTTGTTTGTGTTGTTTACTGTTTTGTACGTGAGAAAATTAACTGAAGAGAGTAAAAAGAAGAGTGAAAATAAAAGGTATTTCATCTTAGGTTGGTTGGTTAGTTTGTAAACAACAACAAGTTACGAAAGAAAAGTAAAAGACAAAAGTTTTTTTCAAATTAAAATGAGGAAGCAGCTGCTATTACGTAAATTAAGGATAATTACATCAACTTCATCTGATGAGGAAATAAATTACTTTACCTGATCGGCTGGAATTCTTTGACGTAGACGATTTTTATGCCCAGTTCCTCCAACAAGAGAGGGTAAATTAGATGAGTAAGAAGCTGGTTGTCGAAGTTGAGTTGTTTCACCTAATAAACGACTTTGAGTTTGTTGACAAGGTAAATGAGCGTTAAATGTAGACACATTTGTTGATGGAGGAGGTACAGACTGTTGTTGATGTTGTTGTTGTTGTTGTTGAGGCTGTTGAGGTTGTTGTTGCTGCTGATGATGATGATGATGTACAGCAGTTGAAACGGAATTGGAGATGGAACTTGATGAGGTGACCGGATCGTCTAATGGATTCAAATTCATACTCAATTCTTGCTCTTCATAAAACTTTAAATTACTTTCTGTCCACAGGGGGTTGTCACTAGGTAAAAGAATGATTGAAATAAAATGTTTTAAATTAGACAAGTTCAATACAGAATGAAGCAGACAGAACATTTCAAGCACTTTGAGTAAAGTGAAGTAAAGAAAAAATACAAGTGAATGACCAGTTAACAACAGGTGGTCAAGTTATTTCATTTGACTGCATTTTTCTTCTTTCTTTCTCTCTTTCTCTCTTGTAAATATCATTACATCGTCATCAGGTCAAAAGGTAATGAAATTAACTTTAAATACAGAACAATTTTAAATATACACATGAATTTCAAGGTAAATCTTTTTTAACAACAACAACAACAACAAGATTCATCATCATCATCATCATCATGAGAAAACATGTGAATTATTCTGTTATACTTTAATCTTTATCCTGATTTGAAACTAGAACAACAAGTACAGACAATCGATCATTGTCAATGATTTACTGGTCAAGTAGAACTGACCACTGATGGTGATGATGGTGATGCTGAGGATGATGATGATGCTGTTGGTGTGTCCTTGGTGAAAGATTAAACTTCCAACCAAGTTCATTGTGTGTATAATTGAAAAGGCGAAGGGAAAAAATGAGACAGATATTAATTTTTCAACTTTTAAACATTCACAACACCCTGAACCTCAAGTATAAACCTTGACACCAAACTCTAACCAGGCTGGGTAGGTAAATAAATCAATTTCACTAATTCAATATAAATTGATAGTTATATTTCAACTAACAAGATGCCAAAGAAGAAAGATGAAAGGAAAAAAAGTTGATTGGATCATAGTAAATTGTCTCTCAGCTAAAAATATAACAACAGCAAGGTAATCAATGTGTCAAATTTTCATTAAATGTAAATTCATCCACCAACTGACCACAATGAATAGAATAACGATCTGACAGACAAGTTAGGTCAGTTCAATCGATGTGTACAATTGATTTTCATGTTAAAAAAATTGTTCAATTATCTTACTTGCAAATTTTGTTTAGATATAAAAAAAAGTGTCATTGAACATACACACACAAATTAAAGTGTGAAATGTAAAAGGTAAAAAAGGTAAAAAAGGTTCTTGTTAACCCTTTAATCAGAAAGTTAAGTGTATGACTGTCGTAAATGTACACATTCAATTGTAGAATAAAAGTAGTTATTGTGTCAAGAGAAAGGGGAAAAAGAATGAGAATAAATGAATATGCACCTGTTTACTCAACTTGATTGTCTGGTACATTTATCAAGAAGATAAAGAAGAAGAAGAAATCACGAAAAAGTAAAAGTTTGCACCATTTTTAACAATGTTAACCAATAGACACACACACACACGCAAATGTCACAATTAGATGAATGAATGAATGAATGAATGAAAGAACAAATAATGTGTACACTTGTTCAAAGTAAAAGTAAATTGTAATTGTAACAATCATCAGGTCAATGTGTGTGTGTAGAGATGTTAAGAAGAAGAACAAAGCAACAACACTTTTCATTCTTCTTCTTGTTCTTCAATCAAACAAAATGATACAATTTGTTGTGGACAATTCATTCAAAAAGTACTTATTACCTTTGACCAGTAAACACACACACACCAACACAATAAACAACAGACATACTGATTCAATGGTAAACTACTTACATTGTTGGTGATCTTGATCCACCATGTTGACCAGCAGGTGTTTGAGTTGACAAATGACTTCGAGGTGTACCATTGTTAATTTTATGTTCACTGTACATTGTACCAATTCGTCCATTGTGACCAATATTAGATTCGATATCATCAGATAATCTTAAAATAGATCCACGTATGGTGGCAGTTTCACCATTACCATTACGCCCATGTACATTGGTTAAATCTTTTTGACTTAAACTTTTAATTGACATACTTGGCCCACCACCTAAAATACCATTTGTATTACCAGGTGCAATTGATGCAGCTTTTGATACAGATTTTCTTGCATCAGACAATAATTTTTGTTGATACCATGACTTAAGACAACAAAAACTAACACCCATTGTAATAAAACCAAGACATATTAATGATACCAAGGCGATAAATATAATAGATGTTGGATCAAGATCATCTTCAAGTGATAATATGGCTGATGTTGACATTATTGAATTACTTGATGTTGATGATGATGATGGCAATGTTATTGAATCAATGTACAATGAATCAGGTGAATCACTTGGTAATAATTTACGTTGTAATAAAATAGATGATGTATCTAATTTAGATATTACACGTTGAGGTGCAACATCTAAATAACTTTTATCATCAACAACCAAGACAAATACATCTGACCAATTGCGATTAAGACGATTGTGCTTTTGATCATAATGATAACGTATTTCAGTTACAATTACACGATAATCAGCTGCAGTTGATAATAGTTCTTCAATTTCATCTTTACGTAAATGAATTGACTCTGGTATTGATCTTAAAGTTATTTTGATCAATTTGATTGGATCATAAATCCATACGTAAACTTTTGCATGTGATGTTCTAAATGGTGCAGCTTTTTCTTTGGCTTCAATCGAAAGAACAAATCGTGAACCAACTGGATATTGAGACATTAATTGTAATGATACTATCTGTCCATCATTAGGTGTAACGATTGAATTACCATGTGAATCAGTAAAGGCAAAAGGTGATGGAATTGGACGAACTGGTGAATCAGGTGAATCATAACCACGTCGGAATAGATCGATTGATGTCACCGTATAAGAAAGTGTTGAATTAATACCAGCATCTAAATCAATTGCTTTAACTCGACATACAACTGATCCAATATCTGTTTTAATGTTAATTGCTGATCGATAAATTTGTTTAGGAAAATTCGGTTTGTTATCGTTAATGTCTTTGATTCGTATAACAACATAAGCTAATGATAAATCAGATGGATTATAACTCCTTTCCATAATACTTAATACTTTATGTTGTTGTTGTAAATTCGTTCGGTGAGTGTAATCAAATTGACTTTTAGTTTTACTCAAAGGTGTGGATGATGAGGACAATTTACTTGATAAGTATATTGGATTAAGTGTTGATGAACTTTTATGTTGATGAACTTGTTGTTCACTCGTTACACTATCGATGACACTCCTTGATTCTTCTTGAAGTGTCCAATTAGGTGTAATTATAATTTCTTTAGAACTTGCTTTGATAACTAGTTCATATTCATCTTTAACTTCGCGATCAAATGTTATATTGGCATAGAGTAAACCAGTTGATTTATCAAGATGGAATGTTTCATCTTGATTTCCATCGATAATATAATAATATATTAATTTATTTTCATCATCAAAATCAGCATCAGTTGCTTCAACTTTGCCAATTAATGTACCACGTGGAACATTTTCAGAAATATAAAATATATAAGGTGAACCATTTGAATTGCTTGATAGAGATGAAGATGACGAAGAAGATGAAGATGAAGTTGATGATGATGATGAAATAAGTGAGTTAAGAGATGAAGACGATGGAATAATTGATCGATCAATTAATGTAGATTCTTTAACTCGACCAAATTGTGGTTTATTGTCGTCTACATCTTTAATGATGATAGTTAATTGTTGTAGTGTTTCAAATGATTGTGGTTCAGCTAAATGATCACAAGCAGATAAAACAAGTTCATATTTATCTGTTATTTCACGATCAAGTGACTTCTTTGATGTAATTATCCCTGAATCTGGATCAATTTTAAATTGTGCAGTTTCCTGTGAATTGTGTTGTCCATCTAATTTGAATGAAAATTTAATCACACCATTATCGCCTGAATCTTCATCATAAGCTTGTACACGTATCACTTTCGTGCCAGGTTTTTGATTTTCATTAAATTCAATGGAAGGTTGTGATGGAAACAAAAAACGTGGTTTGTGACGATTAACTTGAACAATTTTAACATTAACTATGGCAGTATCAGCATAAGGACCGAAACCATTTTCATCGCGTGCTTCAACTTTCAATGTATATTCGAGTATATCTGGATTGATATCAATTGGTGGCTTAATTACTGATATCATACCACTTTTTGAATTAATATCAAATATGCCATTGATGTTTCCTGAAACAATCGAATAACTAATTGAACCATGAATAGGATCATCATCCGCATCTTTCGCGTTCACTTGAATAACGGGAACAACAACAGTGACTCCATCTGCATGTCCAACTGTTGTTGCATCATATTCTTTTTTACTAAATATTGGTGGTGAATCGTTAACATCTTCAATTGTAATGTAAATTGGTACTGATATCATGCGTCTTGATCGCATTTCAGATTCAGCATCAACATCATCTGATGCGGCAACTTGTAATGTTATACGTTGTAAACCACTTTCACGATCAATTAATGCACCTTTAGCTACTCTTATTACACCAGTTTCATTTGATATGGTAAAATATTCATTTTGTGATTTAGAATTACCAGAATTATCTGAAACCGATATAATTGAATATGTTATTTTACCATATTTACCATAATCACCATCAGTTGCTTTAACTTGTGCTACGAATGTACCTGGTACAGTATTTTCTTTAATTGATGCACGATAAGATGTTTGATTGAATACAGGTTCATTATCATTGATATTTAATATAGTTACATGAATTATAGCTGTTGCTTTTAATTGTGGAATTCCTGAATCATATGCATTAACAAATATCCTTAATTGATTTGGCATTTTAGGTGTTCTCATGTCAAGTTCTTGATGAGGTGATTCACGTACGATTGTTTCATAATCAATTGTTTTCTTGATTGTAATTACTCCAGAAGTTTGACCAATTTCAAAGTATGGCGATGGTGGGTCGATTTCATAATGACTGATATCTGAATCTTCATCGGTAGCAATTAAGTTAATGATAACAGTGCCAACTGGCTGTTCTTCTCGAACGGCAACACTTAAATCTGGATTTTCAGGTGTCCATGGCAATGCAAATACTGGTGGATGATCATTATGATCAGTGATAGTGATAATTAAATTACCATAAGCAACTTGAGGGACAGTTGAAGAGACATCAGTAACTGAAATATTCAATGTAACTACTGATGCTAAATCTCGATTGATCCTTGAATGTATAAACACTTGTCCAGTAATACGTTCAATGGCAAAGAAATTATTGATCAATGGACTTCGTGGATCAGTTGTTTCAATTGGTACACCAGTTTTATCGATTGCACTTGAACTAATTATTCGATATGAAAGTGATTGATCACTTTCAGTATCTGGATCAATGGCTTTCATCGTATAAATTGGTGTTCCAACAGGTACAGCTTCACTTATTGTTGTCCTTTGACTTGTTGGTGTAAAGTATGGACCTTTATCATTATCATTGATTACATTGACACGTAATACAGTGGTACCAATTTTAGGTGGAATGCCTTTATCAGTTGCTGATATTTCAATGTCATAGGTCGACCGACGATCATAATCTAATTTGGTATGTCCAACAGGTGCAACGTAAACTTGTCCAGAAACTGTATCAATTGTAAATTCATCAAATGCACCTTTAATTATACGATATTCAATTGCAGCATTGACACCAGTATCTGCATCAGAAGCATGAACTTGTTCGACAGGTGTTAAAGGACCAGCTGATTCGGAAACTGTTGCATAGTAAATTGTTTTATCGAAAATAGGTGAATTATCATTCGCATCACGAATTGTTATTGTAACTAATGTTGTTGCAATTCCTTTACCACCATCAGATACTTGAACTTTTAATGTAACACTTTGACTTTTTGATCTAATGGGTGCATTAGGTTTAATTTCACCTGTTGTTGATTCGATTTTAAATAAATTTTCATTATTACCATCAATTATCGAATATGTTAATATTGACGTTGCATCAGCATCAGTTGCACGAATTTTCAATGGTGGATCAAATTTACTTGAACCTTCATCAATGATTGCTGTATAACGTTCACGTGCAAATATTGGTGAATTATCATTTGCATCAACAACAGTTATCATTAAAGGGACAACGGCTGATTGACCGAATCCATCAGACGCTTGGAAGGATAAAAAGTATGATGAACGTGATTCATAATCGATGCAATTTCCTGATCCAGGTGTTGGACAATGAGCTACTGTAACAATGCCAGTTGTTGAGTCAACATTGAAAAACTCAGCACCATTGCCAAACAATGAATATGACATTTGTGTTAATGCTGGTGAATCACGATCAATTGCATGAATTCCTGTTACTGTTGATCCTGGTGGTGCATCTTCAATCACTCGAACTGAATATGATTCATGTTGAAATGTTGGTTCATTATCATTTACATCTTCAACAATAACACTAACATTAGCAGTTGCATAAAATTTTTCTTTCGTAAATGCTTCTGTTGCTGTAACAATTAAATTAAATTTACGTTGATTGATATTTTCATAATCAAGTGGTCCTTTAGCAACGCGAATTGAAACAGACGTTGATCCAGTTGCAACGAGTGGTTCAACACTGAATATTCCAGATGGATCAATGAGAGCTAAATTGAAGACGCTATTGGATCCAGAGTCTTTATCCATGATAACCATGTCAAGTGAACTCAAAGGTGTGCCATTAGCAACACCTTCTAATACTGTGACAGAATATTCATCCTTGTTGAATTTAGGTTTTTCATCATTAACATCTGAAAGTGTTATCGTTAGGGTAACTGTTGATTCAGCTAAAGAATCATTTTCAATCCGTTTTCCTCTTGATGTTTCAATTGCTTTCACTTGAATATTGACCAATCCATTGGTTGATGGAAATGCTTCTTTGTCAAGTACATTGGCAACAGTTATTTCACCAGTTTTACTATTGATTGCAAAATAGTCATTTGGATTTTGAATTAATTCATATACAATTGGTCGACCGATGGCAGGTGTTTGATGTGATGATAAAGATGATGGCCAGGTAGATGAACTACGACTGACGCTATGTGTAGATGTTTGACCAGTTGTAGGTGAAATGTTTGATGAAGATGCACTGATGGATGCAGTTATTGCATTGTTAAGTGCATCTAAGGTTATTGCATCACCATCATATGCTTTTACCTTCATAACAATAGTTCCGATGGCTGTATCTTCTGATACGATGGCAGTATTTGATCCAATGAATACAGGTGGTTTATTTTGAACATCTTGTATATTAATATAAACCGGAAGTGTTGTATTATGTAAACCATCGGTTGCAATTAAATGTATTACTTCTTGATTACGTGATTTAGGATGATATTCAAGTTCTTTCAATAGTATTACTGAAATGGCTAAATAATTTAATCCAGAATTGTAAGTTGATGATGAAGAAGTTCCACCACCAACAGTGATTGTAGTGTCACCTATATTCGGTAATCTTGATGGTGCCAATCGTTGTAAAAATGCAGACGATGATGTTAAATCAGTATCAAGATCTACTGATTGTACTTTAAATTTATCATTACAATCATCACATATTACTTTTAAAACTGATCCAATTGTATCTGGATCTTCATCAATGGCTAAATTATATCGATTATAAAATTTTGGTGAGTTATCATTTACATCTATTATTGATACAGTTATTGGTACTGTCACTAAATTAGATTTATCATGATTATCCTCAGGATCAGCAACTGTATCTTCAACAGTTACATAAAATCGTATTGAATCACCAATAACTTCACGATCAATGGCACCAATTGTTGTTATAATACCTGTAATTGGATCTACTTTAAGTAATGATGTACCATATAAACCATATGTTAAATTTAATCCTTCTGGATCGGTAGCTTTGAGTGTATTTACAAATGATCCAATTGGTATATTTTCACTTATAACTGACATGTCACCTGTTTGAACGAAAAATGGTGGTTGATTTCGATTTCCAGCGTAAAATGCATTACATGGATTGACAATCATTGATGACATTATCAGTATAGTTGACGATGTCATCAACAATCTAATTAACGACATGTATGTTGATGTTGATTGATGGTTACACCAAAATGGCCAAGATGATTGAAATGGCAAAGATAATCTCGTCAACCTGGATTTACAAGTTGATTCACTTGATTCACTTGATGACACTGAATGGTTATAACGAGGACTACGATGATAATGATGATGATCGTTACGATGTTGTTGACAATTTACACTGTTGCAGTTTACTTTTGTATTTACCAAGTATTTACTTGAAGTATCTCGTTGAAGTGATTTAAACGATCTGTTAATACCACAATTTACACACGAATGATCCTTTATGTCATCATTACCATGGGTGTTTGTTGTTGTTGAATTAATTGTCACACCAATTGACTGGTGTTTATTTGCCAGTGATTCCATTATGTACGGGTGACAAGTGGATAATTTTTACATAAATTGACTGACGAAAAAAACAAGTAAAATGACAAATTCTCACTCCACTTGGTAATCAGTGGACCATGAAACTTGAGAAAATTGTCTTGTGTGGTCTTTCACTGTGGATTGGTTACTTGTTGTTGTTCTTCTTCTTTTTTGTATGAATGTTCAAACACACGACACAAGTCAAATGAATGAATGGATGAATAACAATTGACTTGTCAAAGAAAAAAGGTGGTTTACAGTGTCAAACGTTGAATATGCACACAATGTGATGTAACTTTATGAGTGACAATTGACTTGGTCAATCAAATATGATGTTCTTTGTATTTGTGTGAATGTTGAAGAAGAAGATGATCATTGAATCAATAAAGTCTTTTCAAGGTGAAACAAAGAAATAATTGAGTTTAACTGGTTGATTGGTCATCAATGGAATAGGTGTAAATGATGATATTCATTCACAGGATGATGTTGATGGTGACACATGATACTTGAATATTGTTACGAGTAGACATGATGTTAAACAATCATCAAAGTGATACACTGTGACAGTTGTTCCACTTTTGTTTGGCTGCAGTGACCAGTTGGCAGGATATTATGAATAAAGGTCGTCACTAAAGCTACCTAAATTCACGTGATGGACACAAGAGAAACATACAAAACAAATATGCAAGATGTACAGTAAAAGGAAGTAAAAAATGTAAGGAGGACCGGTCAGTTGAAGTGTTGGCACTTGGCAAAAATGAAAGAATCAGGAAGGAAGGAGAAACACTGGAAACAGGGAGAAAGAGATGGTTGATCCTGGTACTGATGCAGGGATGCACTTTTGAAAGGTAGAGAAAGAGAGAAGGAGAAAGATGAGAGGAGAGAGAAAGAGAGAGAGAGAAAGAGAGAAAAGGAGAAACAGCAGAAAAAGAGGGGCGTAAGGAACAGGTTTTCGTTGGTCCAAGAGGAGGAGACTGACCCAAGAATGGCTTCTCTTGCCGGTTCCTGTCTTTTTTTCTCTCGCTCTTTCTCTGACTGTCTTTTCCAACCACCTGATGGAAGGTAAAGAGAGAAGAGAGAAAATGTGATGCTCTTCATCTACTCCACATCCCATTGACGGAATGTTAACAAAAAATTCATCCACCAGACAAGTTCAACCTCACACTTACCGACCATTAACTTTTTCTTTCTTATCCTCAAGCAAATGAAAGGAAAAAAATCTTACCTACTCGTGCTTCTTGTTACACAGTCACTGTTTACCCCATTGACGATGTGTATACAGGTTTAATTGTAGTTCTTCACGTATTCACTTGAAATGAGTCCAATGTACGAAGAATGAGAAGGAGAGAATAAATGTCATCATGACATCCCTCCACCCGATTCTCATGATCAAAAGGACACATCATACATTGACACTTTGTTTTTGTCTTTATTGTCTTTCTTGTCCTTCTTGTTGTTGCTGGTGATGAAGATTCAGGTTTCACTTGATGGCCAGAGTATTCATTTGACCTGTCAATTGTAAATGACATCCTGTCAAGTGCACCACCATCACCAGTGCAACACCTGTCATCTTCATCAGGTAGACAATTGACATTGTCACCATTCCAATTGATCCCAAGGAAAGTAACTTTCGCAAAGAAAAAGTAAACTTGAGGGAAAAAAAGTTTTTCCTCCTCCAGTCTCACTCGATCTACTTTTTCACAGTGAAATTGCTTTCATTTGTTCATTGTGTACCTGTATACTTCTTCTTGTGTTACCCAGTTGCTGTTGTTGTTGTTGTTGTTGTTGTTACTCACCTTGTCTTCACTTACGTCATTCACGTTATTGAGAGGTGTAACCAGTAGCAACAACCATAACAATGATGAAAGAGAATGGATAAGAAAAAAAATAAGATTTTTTCATCAAATGTTTTGAACAATTGAACGACTATGACAAAGAAATGATCAAAAGTTCAACTCTTTTTTATTCTTTCTCAACTTTTCATTATTTCATTATTTCATTCATTCATTCATTCACCCCACACGCATTTTCATTGAATCAATTTGACGTTGATTACTTTGCATCCGAAATAAAGATAAGATTCAATTAATTCGACACTGTGTACTTGAACATTTGAACATTTGAACATTTGAAAAAGTGCATGATCATCAATTAGGACAAGAAGAAGAAGTTAACTAGTAAACACGTAATACTGGTAACCTGAAGAGTCAACATGGCGAGACTGATGATGAAACAAGGCAACTCACCAAGTGAGTAAATTGCAACAAGAATAACAACAAGACGTACTCATACATACAGACAAAACAGACAAAAAAAGGTAAAAGTTCAACCTCTTGACCAGTATTCAGTGCGAGTCTGTTATGTAAGTTTAAATGGTAATGAGACCACCTGTTCACATGAAGATTATACGAATTTGACTGTGAAGATGATGACGATGATGATGATGATGATGTTGATGATGAATGCACAATTTACAGGTTAAAAAATGATATGAAAATATTTATTCACATTCACAAGAGTCTAAAACTGCTTCCTACAATTTGGACTCAAGTATCTTCTTATTCTTATTCTTTGACTTGTTCTTTGTCATTGTTGAATCGTTTCGTTTAATTTTGGTCAGTGAAATACAACTTACTTTTGAACTTCTTCATCTTTGTAAACTTAACTTTAATAACCTGTTAGTCAACATAAAAAACAGTATTCGTACACTTTTGTTGTCATTTTAATCATACTCACTGTAAATCCGGTTAAAACGTGTGACAGTGACACAAGACAAATGACCAACAAGTGAAAAAAAACTTCCATCTTTTTATTATTCTTTTCACTTGAGGTAAAAGTGTCTCTCAATTGAAACATTCAACTTTTATTCTTTATCTTGAGTGAATTACTATTCTTAACATGTGAATTAGATGAATGAAGAGTAATATTTTTAAAATATACTCATTTCTTTCATTCATGTTTTTCACAAAAAGAACCAGACAAAACGAACAAGTCAATTGGTTACGCATTGTAAAATACATCAATTGATTGAATTTTTAATTTAAATGATTCTTCATAAGGCACAAAAGTACAGAGATGTTCATTGATACCTTGACTGGTCGACATACAGTCAAACCTGGATAAGACGATCACTCAACGGACCGACAAAATCCGTCGAGTTAACCAGGTCGTCGTCTTAACCAACACCTTTAGCATGGAATCGCCCATACCTGATGAGCGGCCAGGCCATCGAGTTAGCCAGGTCGTCGTGTTAGTGCTATTCGTCTTATCCAGGTTTGACTGTATTCAGTAGAACTTTGTTAGTGCTGTCGCCAATCGGGAATCGACAGATGGTACCTTAGCCCACTGGTTCTCACTGGTCAGACAAAGGGTTTTTGTGCTTTTGAGCGGCGAGACTCAGAGTGGTCATCAAAGGTGCTCTTTGACAAGGTTCGAGAAGCGATCATCACTCTCGCGAATCATCAGTTCATCTTCAGTTGATTGTTCTATCCTGTTCATATCTCAATCTCTCTCTCCATCTCTCTCTCCATCTTCCGTTCTACCTCGACCATGTACAAAGATCTAGATCTGTCGCTTCTTGCTTTGGTCATCTTTTCTATGAGATGGTCTGGAACAGAGCATTTTCATCAGGTAGTGTATTAATCTATTCGTTACTTTGGGAGATTGTTCTGATTGTTTTATCTCTTTTTAGGATCCTGAAGTCAGGAAATTCATTGATTTCGTACTGGGAATAACAGTTGGAAAGTTTCTCGTACAAGTGATGGATGAAATAATAATTAGATTTGAAGAAATATTTCAAAGCCAATCAGAATGTCGAGAAGATACTCAACCATTCGCTGATGATGATTATGATTATCATGATTTTTTTGATAGGGTCTTGAGAATTCTATTCGGACGGGTTTTGTGTATCCTTGCCTTTTTTATGCCCTGCTTTGATCATAATTCTTTTTGGCTGGTCATGGTAATTTATTGATCTATTCGTCACTTTGAAAAATAGTTCAAATCGTTTTATTTTTTACAGGACCATGATCCGGGGAATTTTTTTAATTATGGACTCGTAATTATGACTGGAAAATATTATGTGGAAATAGGGGGTGGAATAGCGAGTAGATGGGCTGAAAACCGTAAGAGTCTCTCAGAATGTGGAAAGCTACATGCATCCCCTGTTCATGAGTTGCATTATACCATATTGGGAATTCTAATCTTGATCTTTGCCCGGACTTTGGTCATCTTTTGTCTCATCATGACATGGTTTGGACCTGAGTTTTTCAGTGGACGTATGGTAATGTATTAACCTTTGGTTACCCTGAAAGAATGTTCTCATTGTTTCATCTCTTTTTTAGGGTGATGATGCTAAGATATTTTTACAACTATTGAGCGGAATAGCATTTACAAAATTGCTTACATCTGGCATCATTGAAATATATTTCAGATGCGTAGAAAAAAAACTAATCCAATCACGATGTCAAAAAAAGATTCAAGCATAAGCCGGATTATTTATGACAGCTAATTCCCTCAAGTGTTAAGTTAATCAAGCAACCTCAGTGTCCACAATTCAAGCTTTCTAGGTCTATGTCCTCTTTTCTGTCATTGAAATTGTCAGGAGAAATGATGAATAAATCTGATTGCATTTATCCCGTTTAGTATTTTCATTGAACACAAACAGTTGACAAAATTGAACGAGCTGTTCTAGAACTAGACTTTATTTTACTTAGGATGACTAAATTTATTTGTCAGAAGTAAAAGACTTGATGGCCTCCAACAAACTAATATATTTAGTATGTTCATAATAAGTGGCGTAATCAACCAGATTCTTGACAAAGTCATTATTAATACCACGAGAATC
This sequence comes from Hemileia vastatrix, assembly GCA_030280995.1. NCBI lineage: Eukaryota > Fungi > Basidiomycota > Pucciniomycetes > Pucciniales > Zaghouaniaceae > Hemileia > Hemileia vastatrix. The sequence continues at coordinate 135,036 of JASXTE010000065.1, forward strand.
TAGTAGATTCATCAAAAGATCGTACATTTGACCATCGACAATACCACCATCGGCGATGTAAGTAGAGTAATCCCAGTCACCATCTTCATCGATCTGTTCAGCATTGAGAACAGTGAAACCATCAATTTCAAAATTGTCAGCATCAGGTTGATCAGGTAATGTTTCAGAAGGTGAGAATATTCGACAGTTGAATGCAAGAATTCTGCCTGATGGTTTTGCAATTTCAACCACAAACTCAGGTCTTGACTGCATATTCCCTGCCGGTTGATTGGCCTGTTCAGGATTTGAAGCCATTTGTTCCATTTCTTCTTCAGGAACATCATCTGTTTCAATGGTACCATTTACTGTGAATTTAATCGTTACACTCTCATCGCCGACTTTGCGAGTCAATGTAACATTAGCTCCGTTACATTTGACTTCAAAACCAGGAACACCAGGGCCATTTTTGGGTAGAGTTGTTTGATTTCGTTCTGCTTCAATTTCACAATCTAGAAAAGTAACCAAATCTTTGTCAACATTGTTACTGAGACCAGGTGTTGATGATAGAGAAGCATAATTTCCAACCAATGGTACCAAAGTTTGTCTAGCGGTAATCAACTTGTTCATACTACCAGTAGTTCTTAGAACAGATGTTCGTGACACGGACATACCAAGTGACCGAACGGTAAATGATGCTGCCCTGGCAAATGAGAACATGTTTAATGATCAAAAGAGTGGTAAATGGTCAACAAAATGAACAAATGACGAAAAAAACTTGCACTTGAACACGAGAAGACAGCGAATGTGCAGAAAAACCGCAAGAGGTCTCAGGTGTCTCCTATTGGAACCAGAGACACCTGGTGACCAAAAACACTCAGCTGAACGGGTGGCGAACGGAAATGAATAGAAACAACACGTGTTTGTACATGCAAAGTCACCTGTGTCTTTTGTTTCCTAGAAGGGTGACTATTTTTCAACCAAATTTCTCTTGGGAACATCACGGCACGTTTTGTCTTTTCTAGAATAACAGGCAATGTCAAATATGATATTTTTTCACCTCTGAGAGACGAAGAAGGCATGTATCAAAACAGAGCATTTTTGGTCGTCTCATTCACTTCATCTTCACCTCATCTACTCACTGGTTCATCCACTCATCGTGTCATCGTTTCATCTATTCATCCACTGACCCAACACTATCATCATGCCTGCCCTTGGACCCTACGTTACTCCAATGATCGACGCCAAATTTGGACAATTGTTTGACAATATCCAGCCACTGGCTACCATCTCACATGCCACTTCAGTGAAAATTGCCAGGCAATTTGCCTTTCTCGCTGCCCGGCAAATGGTTATCGTGGTCGGGTTTTCCTGGCTGTTCGCATCAGTTTTGCTCTCAAGCTTGAACTCAGCCACTAGTCAGTTAATTCACCCTGATTTTCTCCAGACCAGATTCGCAACCGCTACCTACCACTACCAAGTACTTTCCAACCACTCGAACAATCTCTTTCATCAGTCTGGTCTTGACAACCAAGTATGCAAGAAATGGGTCTCTTGTCGACTTGGCGAGATCCTAACCAAGGAGCAACCTGGACTCTCTACATTCCTAGTTAAATTTGTGACAAACTACGGTCAGAATATATCCGACGACTATGTTAAATTGGCTCTAACGTCAATGGATGGATCCAGGACAAACACATGTGCCGAAGAGCTGGAACCATGTAACACTTGGGATTGGCTAGAGAATTCAATTGGATTCCAAGAGCCATCAGAAGACACTACAAACATTCCTTTTATTGTTGTTTCTCCTCCCCCTTTTTTTGCCGCTCAAACCGACGCAGTGGTTCGAGACTTTGTCAAGGGTGTTACCTTGGTGGCGTTGCCCTTGGTTGTGTGTTCTTGGCCATAGTCTGTTCATGGGATATAAAAGGGGTGCGCACTTACTGCCGAGCGACGCGGCTCGGTCGTTTCATTATATCTGTGGGTAACTACATTCGTCACCTTGGCAGAAGAGTGAGTGACGCTCAGTCAGATATCATTCTGCAGGAGCTAAGAAGAAGGCAGGATGATTTGTAGTATTTTAATTTTTTTATACCTTGTTTTTTATTAAAAATTTTTAAATCAAAATACTTGTCTTGCTTTTAAAGTAGCGCTGTAATTGACTCGCCAAGTAGGCAATGAAAGTGTAACGATTAAATTCACAGTAAATGGTACCATTGAAACAGATGATGTTCCTGAAGAAGAAATGGAACAAATGGCTTCAAATCCTGAACAGGCCAATCAACCGGCAGGGAATATGCAGTCAAGACCTGAGTTTGTGGTTGAAATTGCAAAACCATCAGGCAGAATTCTTGCATTCAACCGTCGAATATTCTCACCTTCTGAAACATTACCTGATCAACCTGATGCTGACAATTTTGAAATTGATGGTTTCACTGTTCTCAATGCCGAACAGATCGATGAAGATGGTGACTGGGATTACTCTACTTACATCGCCGATGGTGGTATTGTCGATGGTCAAATGTACGATGGTGGTACGTTTGATGATACAGCAACATCAACACATGATCGTACTAAGGTTGATCGATTTTTGTCACCTAATTCAGTTGCACCAACGTATCGTAAGTGCCATGGTAGTTGTCGATAATTATGAGGTGCATGAGGCATTGTAGTCAGCTGATAGCTAGTGAACTCTTGGTAAATCTAAATGAATCAAATAACTCTTTATTTACTCATGTATCAAAGACTTCAGCATTAATGTCAACATCAGTGTATGCTTTCCCCCCAGGATCAGCAGATTTGCGACTTGCTTTAGCAACAAGCCTTTCTTTGTATTTCTCCTTAGCTTGAAGCTTCAACATTCTACGATGGTCATTCGGTGAGATGTAATGTTCATTCGTGTACAAGACTGGACCACCAAAAACGCCAGAGAATATCTTGATAGGATTTAAAACAAATCTTGGTCCTATTTCAGCGACAGCACCTTCTTCACTGACAATTTGAAAGTGACGGAACCAAATTCGATGGTCGAGAATGGTAAATGTGTAAACTCGATCGATGAACGGTTGACTTTTGGGATGGTTCTTGGGTGTGCCAAATGACTGTGCAAGAAGTTCTCTTAATAATTTCCAATGAGGCTGAGAATCAAATAAAGGATCGAAGGATATAAGTGGCCTCGACGCTTTCAAACAGTTACCAGTCATTTTTAATTCTTCCATTGTGTGAATATTTTCAACCAAAAATTTAGCCGATGGTCCTACTTCAGCAGCTGACAACCAACAGTACAAGTCTTTACGCTTTTTGTTTTCAAATAAAATGCACTTGGAACAATTACGAATAGCACAAATTTCAGATATTTCACTGGCATAATCTTTTGATTCAATTTTGTTTTCAGATTTAGCATGTGCCATCATATCTCGTAAATTATTCATCAAGTGACGATCACGATGAGTTATTCCACGAGTTGCAAAAACAAGAACACGTTCTCTGTTCACCCATTTACCCTGTAAATAGAAAATAGTTGAGGAATTTTAAATATATTTAAACAAGAAGATTACCTTTTTTGGTGGCGGGTCATCTGAAAATACAGTGCCTGGCGGCAAAGAATCTTCATCTGCAGAATCAGCAGGAAGTGATCCTTCATTGCTCAAAGAATCATCTTCAATTTGGTCGATAATTGGCTGCTGAGTTGATTTGTTACGAGTTCTCTTAACCATGTTAGAAGCACGTGTACGGCAGAATGATCTATGTCGACCGCGAGGTAGAGCAGGTGACTCTGATCGATGGTTGCACCTCCTGACGGTAGAAGCGAGTAACTGCTCATCATTGTGTTGATTAGTCAAAAGATCAACGTTTGGACACTCAAATCATTCGATCAATCAACCGTCTTCCATCAACTTATCCAACTCAAGCAAAAGCTTTAAAATATTACCAATTCAACTCTACAACCAGCCATTTAATCGTAAGGTTGTTAGCAAAATACACAATGGCTGGCGATGATGGTAGAAATGACAGTGGACATGGCGGTTGTGAAGGACCAGAAGCCATGTATGTTAAATTGATTTCATCTGACGGTCACGAATTCATCATCAAGAAGGAACATGCATTGACTAGTGAAACAATTAGAGCAATGTTATGCGGTCCTGGTAAGTTCATAATCTATCTTTTACATTGTTGTCAGCGTAACCTCCCACTCTTTGACTTTTCTAAATTCTTTAATTCTCTTCCACAGGACAATTCTCGGAAAATGAAAGTAATGAAATTCACTTCAAAGAGATACCCTCTCACGTGCTACAAAAGGTGTGTCAGTACTTCACTTACAAAGTCCGGTATACCAATAGTGCTACTGAAATACCCGAGTTCCCAATTGCCCCGGAAATTGCACTTGAATTATTGATGACAGCTAATTTCCTCGAGTGTTAAGTTAATCAAGCAACCTTAGTGTCCACAATTCAAGCTTTCTAGGTCTATGTCCTCTTTTCTGTCATTGAAATTGTTAGGAGAAATGATGAATAAATCTGATTGCATTTATCACTTTTAGTATTTTCATTGTGCACAAACAGTTGACAAAATTGAACGAGCTGTTCTAGAACTAGACTTTATTTTACTTAGGATGACTAAATTTATTTGTCAGAAGCAAAAGACTTGATGGCCTCCAACAAACTAATATATTTAGTATGTTCATAATAAGTGGCGTAATCAACCAGATTCTTGACAAAGTCATTATTAATACCACGAGAATCTAGTAGATTCATCAAAAGATCGTACATTTGACCATCGACAATACCACCATCGGCGATGTAAGTAGAGTAATCCCAGTCACCATCTTCATCGATCTGTTCGGCATTGAGAACAGTGAAACCATCAATTTCAAAATTGTCAGCATCAGGTTGATCAGGTAATGTTTCAGAAGGTGAGAATATTCGACAGTTGAATGCAAGAATTCTGCCTGATGGTTTTGCAATTTCAACCACAAACTCAGGTCTTGACTGCATATTCCCTGCCGGTTGATTGGCCTGTTCAGGATTTGAAGCCATTTGTTCCATTTCTTCTTCAGGAACATCATCTGTTTCAATGGTACCATTTACTGTGAATTTAATCGTTACACTCTCATCGCCGACTTTGCGAGTCAATGTAACATTAGCTCCGTTACATTTGACTTCAAAACCAGGAACACCAGGGCCATTTTTGGGTAGAGTTGTTTGATTTCGTTCTGCTTCAATTTCACTATCTAGAAAAGTGACCAAATCTTTGTCAACATTGTTACTGAGACCAGGTGTTGATGATAGAGAAGCATAATTTCCAACCAATGGTACCAAAGTTTGTCTAGCGGTAATCAACTTGTTCATACTACCAGTAGTTCTTAGAACAGATGTTCGTGACACGGACATACCAAGTGACCGAACGGTAAATGATGCTGCCCTGGCAAATGAGAACATGTTTAATGATCAAAAGAGTGGTAAATGGTCAACAAAATGAACGAATGACGAAAAAAACGTGCACTTGAACACGAGAAGACAGCGAATGTGCAGAGAAACCGCAAGAGGTCTCACGTGTCTCCTATTGGAACCAGAGACACCTGGTGACACTGGGTGACTATTTTTCAACCAAATTTCTCTTGGGAACATCACGGCACGTTTTGTCTTTTCTAGAATAACAGGCAATGTCAAATATGATATTTTTTCACCTCTGAGAGACGAAGAAGGCATGTATAAAAACAGAGCATTTTTGGTCGTCTCATTCACTTCATCTTCACCTCATCTACTCACCGATTCATCCACTCATCGTGTCATCGTGTCATCGTTTCATCTATTCATCCACTGACCCAACACTATCATCATGCCTGCCCTTGGACCCTACGTTGCCCCAATGATCTACGCCCAATTTGGACAATTGTTTGACAATATCCAGCCACTGGCTACCATCTCACATGCCACTTCAGTAAAAATTGCCAGGCAATTTGCCTTTCTCGCTGCCCGGCAAATGGTTATCGTGGTCGGGTTTTCCTGGCTGTTCGCATCAGTTTTGCTCTCAAGCTTGAACTCAGCCACTAGTCAGTTAATTCACCCTGATTTTCTCCAGACCAGATTCGCAACCGCTACCTACCACTACCAAGTACTTTCCAACCACTCGAACAATCTCTTTCATCAGTCTGGTCTTGACAACCAAGTATGCAAGAAATGGGTCTCTTGTCGACTTGGCGAGATCCTAACCAAGGAGCAACCTGGACTCTCTACATTCCTAGTTAAATTTGTGACAAACTACGGTCAGAATATATCCGACGACTATGTTAAATTGGCTCTAACGTCAATGGATGGATCCAGGACAAACACATGTGCTCAAGAGTTGGAGCCATGTAACACTTGGGATTGGCTAGAGAATTTAATTGGATTCCAAGAGCCATCAGAAGATACAACAAACATTCCTTTTAGTGATTTGTAGTATTTTAATTTTTTTATACCTTGTTTTTTATTAAAAATTTTTAAATCAAGATACTTGTCTTGCTTTTAAAGTAGCGCTGTAATTGACTCGCCAAGTAGGCAATGAAAGTGAAGATTAAACAGTAAATGGTACCATTGAAACAGATGATGTTCCTGAAGAAGAAATGGAACAAATGGCTTCAAATCCTGAACAGGCCAATCAACCGGCAGGGAATATGCAGTCAAGACCTGAGTTTGTGGTTGAAATTGCAAAACCATCAGGCAGAATTCTTGCATTCAACTGTCGAATATTCTCACCTTCTGAAACATTACCTGATCAACCTGATGCTGACAATTTTGAATTGGCTTTCAGCTAGAATTCATCGGCGATCGATGCGACATCTTTCGCATCACCTCTTGTGTGTCCTTTGCGAGATAATCACATCAGCTGTTTATTCGTGTTGACAGTCAAATTAAATTCGATTCAAAATGGCTGGTGACAGTGGTTATATATCGGGTAAGCTGACAGATATATGGGGAAAAGCTTATTGGGATACTCAACCTTGGCCTAAGCCAAATCTAAAGGGTAAACCACTTTTGGTCAATGATACATTTGTACGAGTCGATGATGTACTCAGTTACCGTGTTTACGCTCAATATGGTGATCGTTATGCTATTCAGGTGGAAACTACTAATGGCTCAACTCAAATTAATCCAAGTGATTGCACAGGATGGATTCTTCGTCCAAATGAGGAAAGATCAGAAGTAAATATGAAGTCCTATCCTGTGGCAACTTTACGAAAAAGATGTATGACGGCGGATGAAATCGAAGAAGCTCGTAAAGATCACATTTTCACCAGACCTTTTGGTCTTGATTGTGTGAGTGATGGTTATGATACTGCTGGTGAATATATCAATATTCCAGGAAAAGAAATAGCCGGTGAAATTGATGAATCAATCAGACTACGTGCATTCAATCATGCTCTACATAAGAAGAGGCAAGAACTGGTTGAAAAGATGGCCAAACGAGGACTCGGATATAACCTGGAAAAACTTTACAATTCGACTTTTGATGAAAGTAAAATGACTCCTCTGTTCCGAAAGGCACCTCCACCACCTACTGCTGGTTCTAAAACTGGCCGTGAAGTTGATTGAAACAACACAAATCAACTCATCAATAATTCTGGTATGGAGTAGTTGAGTTAACTGTCGATTGTAATCGGTAAATAAATAAAAAATGATACATTGTTTAGAATGAATACAAGAGTTGAAAAAAATCAAATTTTATTTAAACTTTAAAGTGTTTGAATGAAGTTCTTACACTATCCGACGATGATCTACTTTGTCCAGATGAACAAGAGGTTTGAGCTGTTCAGCAAATGCTTTAACTTCTTCGGCCAAACCATCTTGACCAGCAGGTGCAACAACTGACAATTCAACCAGGTATGAACCAGATACATAGTCAGCGGGTGTATTGGAATTGGATGATGGATTTGAATCATGCAAATGATCACCTGGTGGAACTCGACGAATCTTAGCAACAATTACTTTCATACGTCCTTTTTTGAATATAAAACCTTTGGCATAGTATTCAAAGTCGAGTTTGAAACCCATTTCAGTGAGAAATTGCGTAACGTTTGATGATACAGCAACATCAACACATGATCGTACTAAGGTTGATCGATTTTTGTCACCTAATTCAGTTGCACCAACGTATCGTAAGTGCCATGGTAGTTGTCGATAATTATGAGGTGCATTAGGATCTTCGGGTGCAGGATCTTCAGCTTTTCTTACTCTTACTTGGATAGTTTGGCCAGTTGTTTGGATTCGAATAGAGTAAACCATTTCATGATCTAGAAATAATTCAGGACTGGGTGTATCAGCGTTGTCACAAAGACCACGAAGTCGGTGTAATAAATCTTCAACATTGTCATCTAAAATAGATCCTTGAAGTAGAAATTCTTGTTGATTTCGTAATTTAGTAGCAGACAATGAAGTTTCAACGATACTCATGATTCGATTAGAAAGATACTCAAGTTGAATAGATTTATTCAATGTTCAAACGATTCAATACCAAGCATCAATGTTTGGTGGCGCTGTAACCAATTTTAGTCAGCTGATAGCTAGTGAACTTCCCTTGTGTCAAGCAAGCGTCTCTCAAATAGATTTGTCTGATGCAAATTCATCACATTAATTGCCTATTTGGCTATTCAGTGAATCATTTCACTTCATTTGAATCTCTTTGATTAATTTACCGTGATCCTACCTATAACTTTGATCATTATGCAAAATGAATCATGGGAATATTGGTCCGATGACGGGGGTGACCCAGAATTATTAAACCATGTCGATGACTCGATTCCTCGCATTGATGATGAGGCTTTAGAATCAACAATTGAAGATACAATCGAGCCAAAAGTTAAAAAGATGAAAAAAACATATGCAGATATCGCCATTGGAGATCCTGTAAGGAAGAAAAATGAAAGGAAACAATTAGATGCCCATGAATGTGCTGAATGTCAATCGTACTTCGGATCACTCAATATTTCTGAACAAGAACGTCAACGACGAATTAAATTATGTTCTAGACATCGTGGTGCTACTGCTCGACCGCCAACACCAGAAGGCTTTTGGAATCTTGATATGCCAACCACTCCTGAAGCCATACAGAAAGGATTGGTTAAAATCACCACTGCTAAGGATTTGTTCAATAATCATGCTACAAAATCTAATTACAATTCATAGTATATATCAAGTATTTTATATGAACTCCACGTCAGATCGCTCAAACTCATTTTTGGATGATTATTTTATATTATCTGCACGTGGTCATTCCAAGTCATACTTCTTATAATTCACCCACTGATCAATCAATATGTAAATATACTATGATATCAAGTATGCGATCTTGTCCTTCTTGTGCCAGACAGAAAATGTGCCTTGAATCTGCTCCAAAACAGATAATTGACTAATTTGACAAATATGAACTAGTTGAGGTCTCACTTGCAATTTTACAATCACAAATATATCTCTATTTGAATTATATGTTATTCAACTAATTCCATCTTTTACTATTTTTCCATGCAATCAACAGAATAAAAAATCTATCTTTTTCCATATTAAACTATCGACAACATGAATGACTATAGTTTTTACTTAAATTACTTTCATTTATTAACAATCATAAGGTATTACTTATCACTAGGTTGTTGTTCGAGTTTTTCTTCGAATTTTTTAAACTCTTCCTCAGCAATTTTATCAACAGCATCTTTAACCTCTACCACACCTTTGACTTCAGGTACGTAAAATTGAATCATATTCTCAATGCCATTCTTTAAGGTGACGATTGATGATGGACAAGTCGAACATGCTCCTTGCATCTTCAAGCCAACGATACCAGTAGTTGAATCAAATGATACAAACTGTACATCACCTCCATCCTCTTGAACTGTAGGTCTTATTCGAGTATCCAATAGTTCTTTTATCATGGCAACTGTTTCATCTATTTCTTCTTCTTCTTCGACTAGGTTATCAGATGAGCTTGAATCAAGAATAATCGGTTGATTAGAAGCAAAAAAGTCCATCAGGGTAGCGAATATGAGCGGCTTTACTTCTGCCCAAGTTGTTTCTTCTTCTTCAGATTTAGTTATAGTAATAAAATCAGGACCAAAGAACACGGATGATACTCCTTGAACTCGAAACAAAGAACGTGCTAAAGGTGATCCAATGGCTGATTGAGGATTGACAAAGTTTCGTGTACCTGACTCCATTATTGGTACTCCAGGAATAAACTTGATACTATTAGGATTAGGTGTATCTTGAGTTTCGATGAATAATGATCTTTCTGATTTTGCATAACATTTGGACTTGATATCAGTCAAGAGTTGACTGTGTTTCTTGAAAAAGATGCTCGACAACTGACGGCTATTTATCGCATTGAAACGATTATTCTTGTTGACAGCCTTCAAATCTAGAGATGAAGTCAGTCGACATATTTTTCTATTCATCATAGAGTTCAAATTTGTTGTGAGATTTTTACAAGAAATAAATCTAGACATTGTAATGATGCTATAAGACATAATTGTTGATGTTGATCCAACGAGTCGAGTCAATTGGATTGATAAGATGGCAGCACATATACAAACACCTGGTGTGTGAGTTGAAAACTAACAGATTTGTCAATTTGATTTTTCTTGATTTTTTCATCACAACCGGCTCTTGAGAATATAAAATATCTTGAGCCTTCATCCTTCAAATCTTGATTTATCACAATGTCGCCCGAAGATGGTATACCGTCAACTAATGAAGCGAATAAAGAAGAATATAAATTACTAAAAGAGCAAGAATTACGTTTCGAAGTTGAGGGTAAAGAGCCGATCCTTCTTCGACTTCGATCAGGATTAGCTGAAATATTCGGCACAGAACTGATGAAGGGTAAAACTTATTCATTTGCTTCAGGATCCAAAATAGCTGTATTTACCTGGCATGGATGTGTCATTGAATTGGAAGGAGCTATTGATGCTGCTTATGTGGCAAAGGAAACGCCGATGACATTCTATCTGAATATTCATGGTTTATTGGAACAAATGCGTGATACAGCTGAATCTGTTGGTCATCGAGGTCCTGTGGTCCTTATTGCTGGTCCAAGTGATGTTGGTAAATCAACCTTGGCTCGGATTCTTTGTAATTATGCTGTCAGAAGACAACGTACACCTTTATTGGTTGACTTCGATGTTGGTCAAGGATTCTTTTCAGTTCCTGGAACAGTTGGAATGTCTGTCATTGAACGAGTTGCTGAAGCTGAAACATCCTTTTCTCAAGTTGCACCTCTTGTCTTTCCATATGGTGGTCTTTCACCTTCTCATAACATTAATTTGTATACATTGATGATTGAAAGATCTGCCAAATCAATGCAAGCTAAATTCGACGCAGACCGAAAAGTTCAGTCATCAGGTGCTATCATTAATACTTGTGGATGGGTGACTGGAAGTGGATACAAATCTCTTCTTACTATCGCCAAAGAATTTGAAGCAAATGTCGTTCTAGTACTTGATCAAGAAAGAGTTTACAATTGGCTTTTACGTGATTTACCTAAATTCGTACAAATAATTTTTGTTCCTAAATCTGGTGGTGTTGTTGTTAGATCAAAAGAAAATCGAGCTGATTCAAGAAGCAATAGAATTCGTAATTATTTTTATGGATCACCTGAAAATTCTACTGTTGATGAAAGTCAGTTTTATCCTCATTCATTTGATGTACCTTTCAGTCAACTTAGAATATTTAAAATTGGTTCACCAAATGTACCATCTTCTTGTTTACCGATTGGTATGGAAGTTGTTGATAGTCAAACTAAATTAACTCCCATAACTAGTGTTAATCAATTGACCAAACATCAACTTTTAGCTCTGACAACTTGTCCTGTTGTGGATAAAGCTGATGCACTTCAACATAATGCCCAAGGATTCATTTGCATTACCAATATTGACAATGAAAGATCTATGCTGACTGTTTTATCACCTCAACCGAGACCTTTACCAACCGAATTTGTTTACATTGCGACAGATATTCAATATATGGATGCATCTTAATTACACTTTCATTAATTATTATGAACTCTTCCAATTCTAGTTATCCATTCAATTCAATAAATACTGTAAATAAACTTCTTTCAAATTTTTAAATCGCGCACTGTTTGCTAAATGAAATCATGCGCATGACAACTTATTTCCGAGGCGACCTTCATGTTCACACTTTTAACCTATACTTCAACGACTTGAGTAAGATCTGGGAAATATGGCTACCTGTGTCGAAGCTTGTAATTTACTTGAAATTTATTGCTCAGAGACTGAACTCGATTCTCTACTATCAAAATCATTTGTGGTGATGTCATCTAATGTATTGTTGAAATGGAAAGGAATCTTTTATCCGTGTGAAATTGGTGCTGTCAAGTTTTCCTTCAAAGATGGTCTGCAAAAAGACAAATTCCATCGAGCTATGTTCCCTCCACAAAATATACCCAACGGATCTTATGAAATTGCCAATCGTCATCAGGTCGCACACAAATATCCAATTCAATATAATGAATGGCTGGAGGCAACTGAAAATACTCATCGTATTGATCGGTCTGATTGGTCCAAGAAGGTTACATCTATGCTCGATGAGTTGATTGATTTTATCGGTTTGAATCGAGCTGACGATGAAAAGCATTTCATCTTCGTCAAGTCAACAAGTGAACACTCTCAATTGAAACAGGTCAAGTGGTCTATCAAATATTTGGAAGACAACATTGTCAAAGATGATGCAACTAGTCGATCGAACATTATGGACAGGTTGGTTTTCGTTGACATATCATATTTGCCGTACTTTCTTTTGCAAAAAATCAGTCAGGAACAACTGACTGATGGAGATGATGGTCCTGATTTTTGGACTCATGTATGTGACTTGTGCGATAAAGTCAATTCGTTTGATAGCGTTCCAAATCTTAGTTGTGATTTCCATGAAGCAAATGATTGCAGTAACTGTGCCCTGGCTGTGGCTTGTCGAGTGGTCTTCAGTATTTTGACCAGAAAAATAGTTGAAATTTTTGGCATCGAACCAATCGAATCTCAACACCTTCCTGTTATTCCAAAAAACTCATGGGTGGAAGCAAAATTCACTTACGATGAAAAACCAAAAGGACCATTATTTCCACCAGCTCATTCTAGGAACAGGAATCCTTCTCGTGCCATTTCCTCCTCTTACAATAGGCTGTATCCTCAGCGCTCAAGAAACGCAGCCTTCAATTACCCACAAGAACCTCGAGCTTACCATATGCCATCAATTGCCTCTTCAGCTATCGACCAGTTGACTGTTCAAACATCGAGGGCAACTGCCGTCGAAAAATCTTCATCATCACGCTCTATTGATTGGGACAACACAGGACTCCGTACTTCAAACTTACCACGACAACCAGGAGGTATTGGACGTGGTATGAAGAAATAAAATTGATCAAAGTTGCTCAGGTACTTAAAGTTCTATCGAGTCAGATCAATCGAACTCAACACATTATTGATAGTTCTTTATTCACTGTTCACTCAAATTGAAATAAAATCAATACCAAATACGATTTGTGTGTGATTTACTTTGTTACCACTGGTTTCCATGGCTTCGAAAAGAACAAACTGCAAATGTCTTTCATTCAAATCATTTGATCAGAAAAATCATACTACACAAGTCGACAGCAAATGAACCACAATGGTTCTGTGTCATCATGAATTCTTAATAATCTTTTCAATAATATTCAAATGTGTAGTATTTGTTGGTTTAATTTGGCACATTGTTTCTATTAGTTTAATTTACTTTGAATTTGAAGTTAACACTCAAATATCGATGACAATTGAACAAGAATACAATCCAGTTGATATAAACTTTTGTGCTCGTTACTCTGACATCTTAGATACAAATTTCATCGATGAAAAAGCTGGTTCTAAGTATTCACGAGATCGTGGTGATGTTGCTTTAACTCAATTTCTCCAACACAATTGTACTGTTGGTGAAATATTCGATCATACACCAAAGGAATCTCAATTCATTAACTACTGTTTATATCGTGAAGTTGAAACATTACAAGTACCCGATAAATTTTCTTTTGAAGAATGTTCTCAACATTATCATGTTTACAAAAGTTTATTCATGGAATACATGTGTTATCATATATCAAAGAAGATAATGAAGAAGGAAAAAATTCGTGATCATCAAAATTCTATCAGATATGCTGGAATTGTTGCTAAATTTAAAACTTCACCAAGAATGAATGCAACACTTATCGTACGATTTGCTCTTAGTTTGGCCAATAGTAATCCGATAACTGAAATTAACATTGCAAAATTCATCTTTGTTGATACAGCTGATTATGAATTGACACCGGTATTCATTAGAACTCAGCTATTAACTTCACCATATTCTACTGATTGTGTTGATTTTAAAAAACTTGGATTCGATTCAGCTGATCATTGTTACTCACAATGTCAACTTAATCTTACACTTGAACTTGGTAAATTACCTTATTCTGTTGTCATTGATCGACAAGTTAGATATGAACACATGAATATTATATCTGTTTGGGATACACAAAATTCATCAATTGCTGAAAAAATCGTACAAATTGATGAATATTGTTCACAATTATGTTCTAAAAGTGATTGTATCAAGGAAATCGTTCGAACTAAATTATTCAATGCTTTTGCACTCAATCGATCACTTTCAATTACCATCATGACACCAGATGATCCAAGTGTTATTATAACTGCTGTAGCTAAAATTACTTTTACTGAGTATGCGATTCTTTTCCTATCAACTATATCAACTTGGACATCATTGAGTATTCTTTCATTGGATCCATTGAATGTTAAAAAGTTTGTCAAGAAAAAAGATAAATCCACAAAAATTATTTCTGTTAATCATGTTATCAATTGTCCAACATGTAACAATTCTAACTTATCATCACCACAGCAAATACAATTACGACCACAACCAGTACGATCACCTTCAGCATCATCATCACAAGTAAGATCATCAATACAATCATCACAACAATCACAATTACGACCACAGTCAGTTAGATCATCATCAGCATTACCACAACCATCACAACTACCACAACTGCCAGTGATGAAAATTCCTCCAAATGTTAGTTCAACATAAACATTGTACAATCATTCTGGTATGTTGTGAAGCTGTTAACAATTCTGCCAACCGAATTCATTACATTTGTCCTGTTGGAACAAAATAATACATGCATTGTTATGCGGTAAATGTTATTCGTATTGATTTCACATCAATCATTGGTCAGCAATCGATGTCACTGAAATATGAATCACCATAGCGACATATTTTTTCACATTTTGTGTTATTTGCTTTCAAATATAAATAGCACACGTTTAAATACCATAAAGAAAATTTTCAATCACACATTAGTTTATTTTGTCCAAATGAGAACTCAAGTTTCACCTTCAGAAATTGAAGCGATGTCCATCAATCCTCCATTTGTTCCATTAGTTCATAGGATCATTTATCGATTCATCGGCATTCCTTACGCTGAGAAATTCAATCATAAGTTCAATTATGTATTCTTAATCACTCTGATCAGACTCTCATGGTGGATTGTTTCATACTGCAGATTTTCATCAATCAAAAAATTAAGTTTCATTGCATCTGTTGCTGACGTCAATCTTATGTTGATTCCTATCATTCAATACACAATATTGTTTCTTAAAGCAAGGAAAAACAAGATCTATCAATTGCTCCATTCGATTAGTAAACAACTTAGAACAGGAAACAAAAACATCTACAACGTCAGTCGATTCTGGACCTTCATCATTATTGTAACTTGGCTCAGAACTTTCCAAGATTCAATGGTCAACAGCTTGGACGGCGAAGACTTTTTCTATCATCAACTTTATCCAATTCATATTGAAATGGACATCAAGTACAAGAGAATTATCACTTTCTTTTTCATTATACCCTTATCTCTTTATGAGAACTTTTTACCGGTATCAATCGGCATGTATATGTGTTGCTTCATACATTTGATAGAATTCAAAGGTCAACTTTTGAATCGCATAAAACACATACCTTTGGCCAGTTCAAACTTCGATAGAACATTAGACTTGCTCGAGAAAACGATTAATCAATTTGAATCAATTTTTTCAATTTGTCCTTTACTTTGGTTGATCTATACATCATCTACTGCAGCTTCATATTTTATGCTTATTTTATGGAAATCTGATGACATCACTGACTATCAAACATGTAACATCATCATTTTTGGTACTTTGGTTGTCGTGTTGTTACTCTCTTCTCTCAGTTACATCAGTTATCAAGAAGAAAAGTTTTTCATCAAGTTTTTAAAGATTGAAACAAAAACACACAACAAAGTTTTGAAGCTTCGACAAGCATTGAAACTGACACGAATGAAAAGATTATTCACTTCCAGGGCGAGTATTTGGTCAATCTGGCCAATCGACAGGTCACTAATATTTGCTTTCATTGGTACAAATATAACTTTTGGCACTCTTTTTATGCAAATTCAGATACAATTGAGACATAATTAACATTCAAATCGAACGTAAAACTAAATTTAAAATCTTTCACACAATATTTTTATGGTTCTATCCTAATTTGTTCTAATTCGTTCTGATCTAGTTGATGTCTCTCGAAAAAAAGGCGGAAAGACTAAGCCGCTGCTAATGCCATCTTACGGTCAACCAGAGCATTATCCAAAACAAAGAACCTGCACTAAGGAAAACAATGCGCTTGATAAATTAAGCTCTAATGAATTAAATGTTTGCCAATGTTTAAATAAAAGTTCATGGTAATATCAATATTATTTAAACAAATAGTTCAATGCATTTAGTCAAGCTTGACACAAGGTAAAGAAACACGTGTTCTCAGGTAACTGGCGTAATGATTACAACGGTTTTTAACGTTCATTTAACAATCTTCACCATGTCATCGGCTCGATAAATATGACCAAATATGTTTGGGTTGAATGTTAATTGATAAAGTATATCTAGTTGTTATAACAATGAAAGAAGAATAACCATTTGACATGTGAAAATAATATGATGAAAATGAAACAAGACTGTTTTCTGACTATTTTCTGACTTGTGGCGCCTCTTGTGACGAGTAAAAGTGTTTGCCGATTGCATCGGGCACATTTTATGCTGGCGTTAAACGTGTTGGTAGTTTATTCACTTATTAAACGTCAACCTTTCATCAATCATCATTTGAATATATAAATATAATTCAAATAAACATACCATTTGGATTGTAAAACAACAACCGCATAGCACGTGTTTCACCTGCCTCCATTGCCCAAGTCATGGTCATGCAGTCGTCAACCTGTACTTCTGGGAATTGGTCTTCATTATACACTTTATGTGAAGTTGCTGCTTCTAAATCTACAACACAACAACAAATTTCAACATCAATTACAACATCGGTATGTCATGACATGTTATTTTAGATACTAATGTTATCGAATTCTAATGCTGACGCGCGATTTCGAATGCTAACATGACTCATCATGGTGGCTGACTAAGCATGGTAGACATTGCGTGAGAAAAGCATCTAATCAAGTGATTTTATAAGATTTATTGACATTTTTGATAATTGTTATTTTTTTCCATTTTAAACAGAATGATTCACTTGAAGCTGATTCGTCTGGTGATGTGAATGTTGGAGGTTCAAACCGTCAGAATAAGCAGAAACAGCCAGTACACGACTGGTCTGTCGATGAGTCAGTGGTTGCATCAGCTCTACTTGATTTAGCTGGAGGTTCCAATGTACATAATAATTCGTCATCAACTGTTGATAACGATAACAAGCCAATTAATTTAAGTTGTAATACAACTAAATCCTCCAATGAAAATAACAAACAACCAACTCATGTACTACTAACTCATCGGCAGGTACATTCAACTGATCATGAAATAGAAAAAAGTCATGTATCCAATCAACTAGTGACTAATTTATCTACATCAACAACAGTACCATCTGGTCATAGGCAAAATTTGGCTATGGTTCAATTGACGGTGAAAAATAATGACAATGGACAGAGAATAATTCAACTGCCCAATGGATTAGAATTTCTATTTCAACCAAAACCGTTAACAACAACAAGCACATCGTCTTCATTATCTTCTATACCTTTAAGTACATCATCTAATAGACCAAATGCTCTTAATATGACAAATGGAACTAAATTCACTGGTATTACTATTGGTAAAGCATTTGTTACATCAGCTAATAGTTGTGTCGCTGTTGTCAATGATACCAATAACAATAACAATACTTTAAATAATAATAATAACAACAACAACAACAACAATAGTAATAACAATGTAAATCATTTACGTAAAAATAATTCAACAAAAGATACATTGATGACTGGTAATGGTAATGCATTACAATTACAACCTAATGTTTATCACTTTTTTTCACCATCATCAAGTGCGAATCAACAAAATAATAGTGCAAGTGCTAATTGTGCTAATTCAAATGGATATAAAAAACGTGGACGTAAACGACAATATGAAGGTACAAGTAGTGCTGATGGTTCAACATCATCAACTAATCCAATAAAAGAATTTCGACTTCGACAAAGAAGACGTGAACATGAAGAAAATTTACTCTTACATGAGCTTGAAGAAAAATATAATAAATCACATGAATTTACCATGAAATTAGATGATTTATATAATACCAATAATTTAAATATACATTTTCCTCGTATCAAAACTAATTTAAAACGTGGTAAAGCTAAAGATGATGTTGAAAGGATAACAAGAAAAAAATTATGTGCACGAAGAGATTCGAAAAATTATCGTGAACGTGCTAAAATGAAAAGAGAATTAATAACTAAGAAGATTCATCTATTGGAAAATTTACTGAATACAAATAATTCAAATACCAATAACGATAATCACAATGATAGCATTTCTGGTATTCAATTGATTCATCCTTCTAATTACAATGGATGTTCTAATTCATCTACTTGTTCATCCACGACAAGTTTAACCAGTCCTGCTACTCAAATTACATCAATATTACCAGTCAATTCACCATCTTCATCAACATCTTCATCTTTATCTTCATGTTCATCATCATCGTCATAGAAATGTCATTGTCATCTTTGTCATAATTCTTGTCTTGCCAAATGACATCTTTTTTCAAATATAACCTTCACTAGTGGTACTATTAGTGAATCATACTTTCAAATGTCTCATCATCATCATCATCTTCATCATCATCATTCATTGTCATTGTCATCGAGAAAGATGGTTTGACTTTTGAACAAAGGGATAAAAGATGACCCTTTGAAGATTCACTTTGCAGTGTATTTTTTCTTACCCTTTATATGATGAAAAAGAAAATAACATCTTAAGATGGTTCTTTTATTACCCACATAGAGTAACAAGATAAATCATTTAATAGATACAAATATCCATCTTCATGATCATCATGTAAGAATTTACTTTTGCAAAAATATATGATTTATTCTATTGATTTACCAGCATAATGTCGATAACATCTGGTTTGCATGGTTGTTCTATGTTCTATCTGTTGATATCCCTCATATACAAAATGTCAGAGGAAAAATACACGATTAGTTGGATAACTACAACTTCAACCATCCCACCTTGCACTTGAATTCATTTTCGCTTTTTTCTCTATTTAATTGAAATATTTGATCATTTGATCAATTACATTTGTACATGTTTTCTTTCTTTCTCTTGATGCTGGTTTAAAAAACTCGATTCTTTGGCTTCTTTCATCCTCTTTTTTTCACTTTCTCTCTCTCTCTCTTACTTAATATACACCGATTTCATTGTAATATTTCCCTTTTATACATTAGGTACACTTTAAAAGTACACACTCATAAAACTAAAGAAATTATTATGAAAAATATAAACATAATACATAATACAATACAAGATGTAACTTTTAAGACGATTATTTTTCACTCGTCAAATTAATAAGACAGAATATTTCATTCACTTTGTCAACTCTTATACACTTTCATCGATGCCGAATTAATCTGAGCTTTCTTTTCCAACATTTTTCAGTTCCTTTGGTTCTGTAGATTAAAAAATATCATATAAAAATGAACTATTGTTTCGATTTATTTGTAAGATGATTATGATGATGACAAAATGGCGCACAATCATTTGACCGAAAAGCATTAATAGAGAAAGTCAATTGAGTTAAATTTAATTCTTTTGATAGACCAACTGATGTTTTTTTTCAATCTTCCATGCAATCAATAGTTTGAAATGTCAACGTAGTAAAAAATAAGTCCACTCTCTGACAAAAAAAAAACACAGCTATCGATAAACAGTCAGACAATTTTGGTAATTGAAATTTATAACGTCATTGGAATGATTCAATTTGATCTAATGAAAGTAAAAACTTGAAATTTGATAGAAACAATCATTTTGATTAACTTTCTTCCATGACAATTGGCAGAAGTGAAGAAGTTGCAAGTGACACTTATGTTTATTAGTTCACAAGCATTCAGGTGACAAGTGACAAGAGGACATTCAAGTTCTATCGAGTTCATTACACTTGACTTGAACATCTACAATGACTCGTGTTTGTTCAATCGTTGATCCAACTGGAAACGTGAAGATATTGGACAAGGGTAAATTTCAAGTTGAATCTGTTCTAGGATGTACATTGATTGAAGTCAATCATCAATTGAGTATGATTAACTTTACTCAAGTTACCACAGCCTTCAGTCCAGATCAGTGCATTGATCAATTCAACAAGAACATCAGTGACTTTGCCCCAGGTGAATTTAGTTATTTTGATGAAAGTGACAGCTTTTATGTACCAATGCCGTCAAGAACATCGA
Organism: Hemileia vastatrix; assembly: GCA_030280995.1. Lineage (NCBI taxonomy): Eukaryota > Fungi > Basidiomycota > Pucciniomycetes > Pucciniales > Zaghouaniaceae > Hemileia > Hemileia vastatrix. The sequence goes on from JASXTE010000065.1 coordinate 155,826, forward strand.
GTTTGTTCATCGTATCAGGTTACGATGTTGATGATTATGAGATCAAGTCTAAAAACACCAAAATATCTCAATTAGGTGTTCTCAACAACTTGTACTCATTTTCTGGTGAAATTTATATCACCATTGTTGGTTTAATTCTTTCCTTCATCATATTATCTTTGTTCTACATCAACAATCATCAATTCAAACGACAAATTATTGGTCAATTCAGTTTATTTTATTACATCAAACGTTTGTATCGAACTTCTTCTAGAACAGCTCGAATGTTACGTTTGTTATGTTTGGGTGCATTCTTTTTTATATCAACTCCTTTTCTTTTGCTCTTCAAGACTAACTTAGTTGTCGTTGAAAAACCTTATATAATTACAAATTATCAAAAACTTATCAAATCAAATGCTAAAGTATTCTATGCTGATGCTGGAGCTGATGAAATACAACTGTTACAACCAAATGAACTTAACATAGTCAAAGATGATATTGTTAATAAAATGTGGAGATATTTTAAATCTCATAAACAACTTTATCGAAGTTCACAATCAAATCAATTAGAATATTTTCATAAATCATTGAAAGAAATAATTGACAAGAAAGCAATATTCATTGGTTCATATGCAAGTGCGCGTGGATTTGCTGATGCTGCTTGTTTATCATCAGATGATAATTATCATCGGATATTACACTTTTATGATCCAATTCAACGTGAACAATTAACTGGATCAGCCATGAGAAAAGGATTTTATAATGAACAAATTGTAAAAATACTCAAAAGAACATTCGAGGGACATCTCGTCTCACGTCTTGAACATATCAACATACCTATTGGTTCAATTAGATTAGATAATTCACAAGAACATTATATAAAACAATTAGACTTATGTTTGAATAAGAACATTGTTCCTTATGAAAATGATCACTTCGAAGCACGAGCAATTGATTCATTGGCTAGTTTTTTCTTGTTGATTTTAGCCTTGTTTGTTGGTTCATTTGTTCTTTTACTTTTAGAACTGATCTGCAAACGTAGGAAAATCATTCAGATGAAACGAATGAAAATGTCAAGAACTTTATTGGTCAGGAGAAAATGGTTGACACGTGTACATCCAACAATTTGAAATGAATTCACATACCAAGTGCAGTTTCGAGTGTGATATCACTATGGTGATCGGTTTTTGTATCGATATCTCATGTCGTTAAGGTGGCAAAGTTAATCATCTGTAACGAAATGACAACAATGAAGGTTGGATAAAAATACTTGTAAAGATAATTTTGTTTTGAGGAAAATGTTCTGATTCTTATTTAGTTCTACTCGCACATGAAAGATGGTTCGTGTATGTCAAACAGTTGATCCTTCAACTCAAATACGAATACTTGAAGATGGTGAAGTTAAAGTTGATTCTATCCTTCACAGTTTAGCTCTTGAATTGAGACATCAATTTAGCTTTATCAATTTAACTAAAATAACCGCAACAATGAATGCTCAAGATTGTATTGATCAACTGACAAACAATCAAAGTGATTATGTTCCAGGTGAATTCAGTTATTTTGATGAAAATGCCAATTACTATGTACCTGTTCCATCAACAACATCAACTTTGTACATTGTATCTGGATATCAAATTGATCAATATGAAGAACAATCGAGGAAAATTCAATCGTCGATCTTTGGTATCATGGAAAATTTCACATCTTACTCTGGTGATGTTTACTTCGGTATAATTAGTTTGATGGTCGTCTTTTTCATCCTTTCTTTGTTCTACATAACAAATCATCAGTATAAACGACAATTACTTGGTTTACCTGATGTTTCTTTCGAAATGCAAATGAAGAAATTACATGAAAACTCGTCGAAAAGAGCTCGAATGTTACGATTGTTGTACCTGCTGGCATTTTTCTTCATATCAACACCTTTTCTCTTACTCTTCAAAACTACTTTAGTTGTCATTGAAAAACCCTACATCATTAAGAATTATCAAATGATCATCGATGCTAATTCTAAAGTGATCTATGATAGTGCTGGAGCTGATGAAAAACAATTGCTACAGCCAAATGAAATTAACATTGTCAACAATGACATCATCGATCAAATCTCACGTTATTTTGCAAGACAAAGTGTTGTTTATGATAAATCAAAAAATCTTGAATACTTTCAAGAAGTTATTGCTAACATTACAAGTAAACAAGCTGTATTTTTAGGTTCTTTCAGAAGTTCTGTTCCATTTGCTAACATTGCTTGCATGGCATCGAGTTCATCGTATCATCGAATTATGTACTTTCATGATCCAACTCAACGTGAACAGTTAACTGGATTTGCTCTGAGAAAAGGATTTACTGATGATAAAGTTATCAAAATGCTAAGAGCAAGATTTGAAGCTCATCTCGTTTCACGACTTGACTTAATCACCATACCTATTGATAGTTTGCGCATTTTATCTACTCAAGAACATTATCGCCAACAACTGGACTTTTGTTTGACTAAAGACATCTCAGCATATGAACATGATGATATCAAAGCTCGCGAAATGGATTCTTTTGCTGCATTTTTCATCATCATCGTCATTCTCTTCACTTGCTCTTATTTTATTCTCAAATTTGAAATTCAATGGGCGAAAAAACGAAAAACTTGCCGACGCACCCATCGAATTCGATTTGGACACTTAAAGTAATTTTATTCAATCTGATGACAAATTAATTTCAATTTGAAAGTTAGAACTTTCGAACAAACAAACAGAAAATTGAATTGTTGATCATCATTTATTTTGAAAGTGTTAATTACATTAAACAATTCTTAAACTTATCGATCAATCAATTGCTATTATCATTCGAGCGGTTCAGCAATGTCTAATTTAGTGTCATAGAGGAGTGGATGAATCGGTGTTGGTCCAGTTGCTCTTTGTCCGTAGGCGATTTTGATCATGTCACTGCCTCTTTCAGCATACATAACTACGTGAGAGTTCGTGTTGCCAAGAGGAATAGAAGGTGTGATGGATGCATCGATTACTCGCAGATTTCTCACACCTCTTACTCTTAGGTCAGGAGTAAGAACAGAAGTTGGATCATTGTCGTGGCCCATCTTTGAGGTACAACAGAAATGTGCCGACGTGTAAAAGTAGCTCTTGGTGATACATTCGATATATTCATCAGTGTTAGGCACATGGGCAACACACACTTGACTGGGATCTTCTGGATAAATGACGGCACCGATGGACTTGAGCGCTTTGGTCTCTAACAGAGCGATGCCCCACTTGTACGCATCAACCATATCGTCGAGGTCTTCCTGTTCTGCGTAGTAATTAGGATCAAGAAGGACATCATTTGTGTAGTATCCTTTCGGACCTTTCGGATTGACTTTAGACAACAGTTTTACTTGACCACTTGACTTAGCTTGAAGGATTTGGATGTAAAGAGCACAAAAATATGTTGTTGGAGAATCTTCTTCGTGTTCACATAACATATCGATACTCGCTCGAATGTCATTGGGTGATTTGGAATGACGAGTAAGAAGACCAAGAGTGCCATACTGATCGTTGTTGGTCAGAGGTCCTCTTTTGTTATACTCATTGTACTGCTTAATGCTTTCAAATGTGAAGCCCGAGGCCACTGTTGTGTTTAACCCAAAAAACATCAGGTAAACTGGATGTTCTTGAAAGTGCTGTCCAACTCCAGGTAAATGATTGACAACAGGTATACCGAGTTTGCTCAAGTCAGGTGCATTCCCCACACCTGACTTCATGAGAAGACGAGGTGAACCAACTGCACCAGATGATAGAATCACTTCTTTCCTGGCTCGAACGGTTACATCTTTACCTTCATAATCAGTGTAAATCACTCCAGTTGCTCGCTTGTACCCATCAAAGAGTATTTTCTGTACATTGGCAAAAGCGATGATGTCCAAGTTCGGACGGTCTAGAACAGGCAGCAGGTATGCCCTGAATGAGTTACTTTTCACTCCGTTCCTGGTGAATGTCTGAGGGTAGTCGACGACGATTGTATTTGGACCATTGATGTCACCGACTGGAAAACCCATTTCTACTCCTGCTCGAACGAACATGGTTGAAAGATCCCATCCAAAAGGTCGAACACCCCAAGTACCTCCGTATGGTCCATCGAATCCTCGATACTTGCGATTAGGTCTTACCGGGTATCCTGGTGGTGTGATTTGAGTGAGTGCCTCCATTCGACGAAAGTACGAAAGAACTGAATTCACTGTCCAACCTGTTGCACCCAAACTTTGCCACTTTTCATAACCATATACTCGACGTGAGTAAACTGCAGCATTGTGAGTTGATCCACCACCGAGTGAGTTGCCCCAGACCAGGAAACAAAAGTGATCATAACCAGCACAAGATTGCTTCTGATAGACTGGTGTGAGTATAGCTGACGGTGGTGTCTGTTCATAGAAATGGATGTACGGAATGTCTGTGTAAGCTGATGATGCGCCACCAGATTCCAACAGTAAAACTTTCCAATCGGAAATTTCACTCAATCGAGATGCAACGACACAACCGGCCGATCCAGCACCAACAACGATAAAATCGTACTCATCGAACCGTCGAGTTTGAAACTTCAGTCCATCTTCTTTGTACTTTATTGCTATCATGGTAAAGATAGCCGCAAAAACTTTTCCTGTTATTGGAGTTTGCATTTTGGATGCTTAGTTAGAATGTTTTATCGATCACCAAATTCTTTCAGTCCTTTTATGAATGACTCAATAAGATACAGATGCTGAAGAGAAGCCATTGATCTCTACCATATGTTGTAACATCTGTGTAATACTTCCGTTCATTGACCCAATAGTCTGATCTTATTTTCAACAATCAGCTATAATCCATCCACATGTCATTTGTTACATAACTTTTTTTGTTTTTACCATTCAACCGATACGGGTTATTTTGTTTGATTGTTATTGAATGAAATGGTGAAACTGGCATTACGCATCTTAAAGTGAAGCGCAATGAAACAAATTAACATGATAAGTTGTAAAAATGTCACAGTTATACTTTAATCAGTACAGAAATTCTTTATTCGATACAATCGATGGTGAAATTATTTATCCATGGTCATTCAATTATTCCATGATGTTAAAAATCATGTCAAGTGAATGTTTTCAAATGTACCGATTAAACTACATCGCATTTATACGTTTAAGATGACAATTTTGACAAAGTAAATGATTATCAAGTGGGTAGCATCTTTGTGCAGGTTCGTCAGTCAACTGTAAACCACAATCTTCACAAGTGTAAACAATCAACATGATAATCTTTGTCCATGGATACAACACGAACAGTTTCATCAGTTCCTTCCAAAGGTGTAATAGCACCACCACATGCATGACATTTAGGGGCGAATTCTCTGTAATAAATCAAATAAAACATCAATCAATCAATCAATCAATCAATTAAAAGATCTTTCTCTTTAAACTTACCGATGATAATCAGCTACACAATGAATCCTGTGTTTTAAATCGACTGTAAAAAGGTACAACCATCCAAACATTCATTACAAACACAACATCTGAAGCAACCAGGATGATACGATTTGCCCATAGCTTGTAAAATGGTATCCATGATCAAGTGATTACAAACAGCACATTTTTTCAGCAGTTTGTTGAAAACCAGAGTACAAATAATCTTCTTCACAGTAAACTTTTCCATGAACATTGTAAAATGCTTTTCCACGTAAAGATCGACCACAGCAGCAGCAAACAAAACAATTTGTATGATACAAATTATTCATGGCCATACAAGCTTGATCCGCACCTTGAACTTTTTCACCACAAGTGTGACAAATACCAAAGTAATCACCATGAGGATTGTTTTCATAATCATCAGCTATTTCTTGTGTCATTTGTTCAACCTTCTTCTCTGCTTCACTCGGTCCACGTATACGTGGTGGTGTTATTGAATAAGGTAACAAAGATGAAGCAGTTCGAATAGTTTTGTTGGTAGTTGAAACATTTGATTCAACCGCAACATTTTCTCCACCAGGATATGGTGGTAAAGTGGCATCCCTTCGATTGGTTGAATTAAATGATGATGATGATGACGATGCTGGTGATTGATTAGTTGATGTTGGAAAGTTGTTAGTATTATTAAGAATAGGTTGATGTGATGATGGTAATTGAGTCGTATTATTCGAAACTAATGAAGTTGAATTAATTGACGAAGGTGAGCCAGCTCCACCAATACCGCCATTGACAACTGGTTCAACTGATTGTCGATATGAATGATGAATTGTCGTTGTAAATGATGCTGATACTGGTTTGGGGTAAACAGTGTTTTGGTATGTTACTTGCTGCACTGACAGGTAGAGTAGATGGTTGATTCAAATGATGTAGATTATGCTGATGATGTTGGATGTTTGAATCAATCTTCATACGAGGAGGCAATGGAGCTGCTGGTTTACTTATATTTTCATAAATTGGAGGTGGAGGTGGAGGCGGTTTGTTTGGAATTCTTTTTCCAAGGTTAGAATTATTTGATTGAATGGCATGTTGAGAGTAAGCTTGAGCAAGTTGTTTAACTTGTGACAAAGTTGATGTTTGGTTTGATGCGTTTGATTGATCACTATGATTTTTAATGATTCCTTGTACCTGTGATGGTAAAGGTGGTGGAGGTGGTGAAAGAGGTGATTGTGATGACGATGATGATGATGATGATTGTTGCCGCACAATTTGTTGCTGTTGTTGAGTTGTACTCGTGGCAGGATAAGGCGGTGGAAGTGGTTGCTTATTTCGAGCATTAGAATGTATCTGATCATTTGTAAAATGTGGAGCAGCTGAAGCAAGTTTATATTTAGCAGCCAATGGTACATTAGATTTCATTTGATTTGTAGCTTGGTATGATGACGAAGTAGAGGAATGATTGGACATGGATGATCCAGTTCTCATCTCAGAAACAAGAGCTGCTCGACTGAGCATTCGAGCATAAGCTGCACCATCATTATTAGTATTGGCATTTGGGGAAGTATTTTGATTGGAAGTATCAATTGGTCCTCTATTTTGCGGTATTCGCGTATATTGAGAATTAGCAAGTGAACTACCTGACGTATTGGAAGATGTTATAATTTCTCTATTACGAGTTGCATTAACAATTGAATGTACATTTCGAGGTAAATTAGTTCCTTGGGTCATATTGGATGGATGGACATTATTGATGTTATGGTTATTACGATGTTGATTGAATGCTTCAGTTGATGGAGTAAACATGGCTAAAGTTTGCGCAAATATTTGTTCTTCATCGTATGAAGATCTTGATGAAATAGATGATCGAACTGAGGACATTATGAGTCACCAAAAAATAGAAAAAGGACGGAACAAGATGATAAAACCAAGGCAACAGGTGAACCTCCTGGTGGTTCGGTCAATAAACCACCACAAGTTTCCTACACCACAGGAAAGATGGAGTAACAATCGGGAGGGATTGATAAAAATTCATAAGATTGATAAATTCGAGCACATTTACTGAATGAGCACATTTACTGAATGATCACGTTTAAACAACGTTTTTGATCTTCATTTTATTCATCTCATCAAATCATCTACTGTTCAGCACATTAGTATTATTTTTATGACATGCAAACAAAAGCTAATGATAAAAATTTGATTCCTGTTGGGAAACCACAAAACAAATTATTCAAATCATGGTTACCTTACTTCAAATATAGAGAAAAATGTAAGATTTTTGTGCCATTCAAAGCGCCATTAAAACAAGAACTTAACTGTCAACTGCCATTAGAACAAAGGTTTTATGTTAATGATATTTTAGAAGCTTTTCCTTCAATTGGTCTAGTCATTGATCTCACCTTTGCTCGAAATGCAAAATACTACTTTCCAGAAGAATTTACCTCACGAGGTGTCCAACATGTAAGATTGAGAATCTCGGGGACATGGTAAAATTCCCACCAATGATTCAATCAATCAATTTATTAGAATAGCAAGTGAATTTCATCATAAATATCCTGATAGGTTGATTGGCGTTCATTGTACTCATGGTCTTAATCGAACAGGTTTCATGATTTGTAGCTATTTGATTCAAATTGACAAGATGAATCCATCTGATGCCATTGAACTGTTTGAATCATCTCGTGGACATGAGATGAAATACAAAGATGCAAAAAATTATCTAATGGATATGAGAAAAAGATCATCACAACAGCATAACAGTCGTGCAAGAGAAACTCCTGAAAATTGGCGAAATCATCAAAGTCACACAAAACCGTCAACACAGTCGTGAATATAAACCCTATGAAAATCATCAAAATCGTCATCAAAGCCGTGAACAAAAATCTCCCCATGATAAATGGCGAAATCGTCAATATCGTCATCACAGTGGTCAATCAAAATCTCCGGAGTATCGCTCAAATGACAATCGTTGTCGACAGAATCACCAGAATCGCCATAACAGTCGTGAAGGGTAGAATTCCGAACAATTGGCGCGCTCGTCAGTACAACAATTCTAACAACAACAACTACAACAACAAAGATAGATCAACCTGAAGTGATCAACTAAATCAACATTAGTCTGTACTATTCTCACCACTGTTGAAATAAAATCATTTGCATGTAATTCAATTTTAAAACAATAAGTTTATTTCAGTAAGTTAAATCTAAATGCTCGATGATGCTTGTAAAGGTGATCTTATTAAAGGAAATAATTAACGTGGTACATGTCTTTTATATTCTTCATGTTCAGCAATGTCTTCGAGTATTTCCTTTCGATGAAGAATAATAATTAGAACAATGAGAACTATACAAATGCATGCAAGTGTAATTAAAGTAGAAACAACCATATCACTTGGTGTTAAAAAATAACTTAGATCGCCAACTTGATGGTTGATCAGGTGGATGTGGTATCAACAAAACTTGAGCATCTGGTACAATTTGATACCATTCACGATTATAAATTGTGGTATTATTAGGTGATGGAATTGTTGTGGATAGTTTATCAACAAAATTAGGGGTAGAACCAAGACCAAATATTGTGAATGGCATTTGTAATGATAAAAAGGTTGATTGAGTCAATTGTCCTTGACATCCTTTGCGAATTGTACCTTCAATGTCTACTAATTCATGACAAACATGTGGTCCAGGTTGATTAGTACCATTTAAATTTTTCAAATCATTTGTTAAACCAGACGCTACCATGACTTTGATAAAACAAGCATCAAACATTAAATCATTGGTTCTAACTTCAATATGTAGTTGCTTAGTTAATTCATTCCATGTTGTTACAATTATATCGGGTTTACCATCTTCATTTAAATCGAAAAATGCAGCAACCACTGGTAGTACCATCGAAATCCCATGTCTTAGCTACATAAAATGATCGTTGATCTTTTGAATTAATCGATGGTTGGTTCAGTAATAATGTTACAGTTGCTTTACCATTGATATTCATTATTGTAACAAAATCAGGATAACCATCACCATTGAAATCAGCATGACGAAGTGTCAATGGTATATCAATTGACGGAGATTTGACTGAAATCTTCGGTATAAATTTAGCCGATGTTTTGTTATCTGGCATGATGAATGTATTAGCAATTTGTTGCCAATCACCAGCAGTTGATGCCATCAAGATAGCTGAATCAGTACAATCTTCATCGTAACAAACTGGAAGTAGATGATCAATAACACCTCTTGAATTGTGATCGATGAAAGAACTCTGACCGATGTGAATCACCTTTAGAGGTCTATCAATAGGTACACGTACATCAAATCCTTTTGGTCCATTGTACCAGTATTCCATATCAGTTTGACCATCGATAAAAACATCAGCTATGGTATCATTATTGAGGTCGACAAATGCATGTGAGTAAAAAACATCCCGGAATCCCATATTACTAGAATTTCCAAATTTCTGTTGACTTTTAGCACGACCATTCTTGTCAAATGTATACACATATCTGTTACCATCTTGAATAGCTAAGATGTCAGCAATCATATCACCATTTGGATCAAAAACAAATGGCATAGTAGTGATGTTTTGAATGCTTGGATTGTCCAACTTGCAACCTTTTTCAAACATATCAATGGTCAACAAGTATGCTGTATAGTTATCTACATTATTTCTTCTTGTAATAACTAGAACGTCAAGCTTAGCATCACCATGAAAATCAGCTGGAACCAGAGAAACGATGTGTTCTTCTGGATTGGTCACATTGCAAATCCATTTATTATTTTCACGTAATATTGGTTTGTTATCAGAACTTTGCAATACAGCAAAAGAATTTTCACGAATTATAAATACATCTGTACGTTTGTCTCCATCAAAATCACCAAATGCTGCTATTAATCCATGTAAATCATTTTGAATCAATGATGAATCTAACTTGACAGGATTTATCATGAAAGCAACGCAAAACAGTTGAAATGTTATCAACAATAGGCATGATTTTGTTTGTTTGTTATGCCCCATTCTTTCTGTAGATTCAATAGATGATAACCAATAATCAATGATGATGTAGTTTGAGGTTAAATTTGTACCATTACATTACAAGTTGATTAGAATGACGAGTGTAGATCAAGCTTCAAAACAGCTCATTTCAACCAGAAACACTGAGGGCGCTGACAGCGCTAGTCAGTCAGCTGATCGTTCGGTCTTGGTCTTCGGTATGCTTATTTGACCAACGAATATCAACTATTAATTATTACTTATCACTATGGATCCAAATTATTACTATCATTTACACCCTCAACAAGCAGTTCATACTGTTACACCAATGGGATTACCACCAGTTGCTGCAACATCAATTAATCAACAATATTCAACCATTCCACCCGCTGGGTACTTCAAAAGGTCAATCTGTTGATCCATCAACTTCAAAGAAAAGTAAAAACAAAGATGAAAAGAAAAAGAAAAAAGCACCCGTAAGAAATGGCCGGTGGAACAGTTTGGACTGACCCAACACTTGAAGAATGGGATCCTAATGACTTTAGATTGTTCTGTGGTGACTTGGGGTAACGATGTTTCAGATGAAGTTCTCACACGTGCCTTTAACAAATATTCATCATTTGTCAAAGCTAAAGTTGTGAGAGATAAAAGAACCAACAAAAGTAGAGGATTTGGTTTTGTTTCTTTCAAAGATCCGCAAGACTTTATCAGAGCAATGCGCGATATGAATGGTAAATATGTTGGAAGTCGACCCATTAAATTGAGAAAATCAAATTGGAAAGATCGAAATGTTGATGTTGTCAAAAAGAAGCAAAAAGAAAGAGAAAAATTAGGTTTAATTTGATCATTGTATGAATTTCATTTACATTAAATATCAAACAAACATCTTATACAAACTTAATTTATTGGAGTCTCAAATTTCATCTGATTGAATGCTTTTTTCTCACTTGAGTTGTTCAGAAAAGTTGATGTTGATAAACATTTGAGATGATGAGGTCAGATGAAAAATGGCACAAACAGTCACGGATTTAAAGTTGACAGGAAGTATTAGAATAAGATGAAACTTTGAAAAAATTCGATACAAAAGTTTAAACAATGCAAATTTTACTTTTCTTTTTTTGTCAAACCTCTGTAATCTCAAGAAGATCGATTACATAACAGTTCGATAGAACTCGTCGAAGTGGTGAAGGTGAAAGATTCAGAACTTTTGACCATTCAAGGATGATACAGGAATCATCACAGGAAGACCATTATTGACCATTGATCATGATGACATATTCAGTGATGATCTTAAAGGTTTGTTGTCAAAATGACGTTGAAATCATTTCATCGACGTTAAATTGAATTTGAATGGAAGGTGATAAGTTGACTTGACTTTGACCGACAAATGGACCCATGGAATCGAATCTGTGAACAAAGTGATCAACTAATTGTCTTTTCATCCAAATAAACAATTTACAACTAATTGAATAATTCAAACACATCTTAAATGAGCAATTTATTGAAGGATTATTTTTTAAAGTCAAAAATTGACTGATAAAGAGAGCTTATTCTTGTGTCTTGTAAATGTGTAAGTGACCAGCTAAATGATGAAAATTAAATTATTTATTGGCAAGGATTTGATTGAGAAGTAAATTAACTTTGGTTGGTATAAGATTGGCATGAAATTTGATTTAAATCAATCACAATATTCATTATCATACCTGTATGCATTGGGTGTCTGGTAACTAACAGGTAGTCTTTTTCGTCGTCTAAGTCGAATAACGAAGATTATTAGAACAATTGATAACAATCCAAATAGACATAAGATGAAATAGAGGGTCAATTCTGTACAGTCTCGAGGAATTGAATAATAAGCTGTGAACCAACTTGAACAAAAGGCAGAACCAGGAGGGTCTTATTGTTGATGTACTTTTCCCCAGAGATACAGGTGTTGAATATACTTCGGTTGATTGGTCAGAAGTTGCTACAGTTGATGGTTTAACAGTTGTTGTTGAATTTGCTTTGGCTGCCGTTGATGGTGAACCAGGCGTTGTAGAATCTATTAGAGGTACACTCGGTGGTACTGGTATAGGTGTGGAATCAGATTTGGCAGATTTTTCACATTCATACTCAACAAACAACCAATTCAAATCTTTGATATTGACCGATGGAACTTCCCTCCAAAAAAAATCATTTACAGACTCTGAACTATTGGTCAATGAAGCACAATTTATTAGTAAATTATTGCTCCAGATGATTTTTTTGGTCAAAGTAAATTCACATTTCTCACGATGGCCTTGACCTTTACAATAGTCGATTAAGGATATGGTGACATCGGTCAGCGGACATGAAGTGAACCTGACCCACTCAGGTCTTGAATTGTCAGACTGATCATTAGAATCAGCAAGTGAAGCTAATTCCTTAAGAGGAAAAATATGAGTAGAACATTCTGGACCTTTCATATCATTTTCTTGGGCATATTTTTTGTTGACGAATGTTGCGTTGACAATAATTATACGATGATTAGATGGACATTCAATTTTAACTGGTTCTGTTTCACAAAATGATGAATAATAAATTTTTTTGAAAGAATCATCAACATCTTCACCAACAACTGATATAATCAAGCTGCTAAGTATAAGAGTAATGGAGACGTTAACGATTGTCAATTGCATGATCAAGTTGAAGATATATCACTGTTGAAAGGAAAAGGGAGAGGGAGAGGAGAATGAGAAGGAGAAGGAGAGAAAGAGAATTGAACAATGAATGCAAAGAGACTTGCCGACTTGATTTGCAATAGAAACACAGACAGACTTGGTTTGTTTTGAATGTTGATACAGAG